>APFE031308642.1:19000-48455 GCA_000404065.3 Pinus taeda | reverse complement strand
TTCTTCTGCATGAAGAAGATCCAACACTTACGAGAGAAATCATCAACAAAAATCACATAATACATGTGTTTTGCTGTTGAAGCAACTGAGAAAGGTCCACACACGTCTGTGTGAATTCTCTCAAGGATCGTGGTGGCGCGACTATCCTTCTCGTGAAAGGTGGCTTTCACAAACTTCCCCAAAGTACACCCCTTGCACTGATCTGACTGCGCAAGTGTGCCTTTAGGAAGCACTGTAGTGATCTGCTGCAGTATCTTCAAGGCTCCATGGTGAAGGTGACCCAATCTCCTGTGCCACAACTCGCCATCATCCCGGCTCACCAATCCTTCTGCCTTGCCTGCCATAGCTGCGCATCCATCTACATGCAACTGATAAAGGTTCCTCACTCGAACCCCTATCTTCCGGGTCTCACCAGTTGTCTTGCTGCGCAGGAAGGCCTTTCCCTCGCTGAAAACAACATCATACCCCTTGTCTTCTAACATCACCACTGAGATGAGATTCTTCTTCAATCCTGGAACATGCATGACTTCCTTCAATACAAAGGGTTTACCAGACTCCCTCTCAAAGGAAATGGTACCGATACCGGTCGCACTGTATCTACCATCATCGCCCATCTCGATGTGCACTCCAAGATCTTTGTCCTCCATATCAGAGAACAAATCTCTATCTCCCGTCATGTGAAAAGACGCACCACTGTCCAAGAACCACACTGATCCCATCACACTTGAAACCAAGCATGCGATCAATTAAAAATCAAGCTCAAACTGAGAAGCTAAGGCCTCTCCCCCTGCAGATCCAGCAGATTTCTTGTTCTTCTTCTTCTGCGGACAATTTGTGGCATAGTGTCCGTGCTGGTGAAGTGAAAACACTTCACCTTGGACATATCCTGCTTCTTGCCTTTCACACCAGACTGAGAAGCTTTCTTGCTCTTCCCTTTCTTTGCTTTGGCAGCTAAAGCACAATTCTCTTCATCAGCTCCCTTTGATGAAGGTCTGTCCCTGGTACTTCACCTGATCTCCTCCTGCACAAGATCTGACCATAGTCTTTCCCATCCTGGCAACTTCTCCCGACCATTGACAGAGTCCTGATAGGAATGCCAACTCTTCGGAAGACCAAGAAGAGCCAAGCTCACCAAGTCCTCATCATCGACAATAACCCCCACACTTCCCAGCTCATCTCGACACTGAGTGAACTTCGTGAGATACTTGGGAATACTGTCACCCTTCTCGCATTTGATGTTTCTGAGTTTATATTTGAGCGCCAACTTCCTCTGATCGCTCTTGCTTTGGAATAATTCTGTTAATGATTTCCACATCAAATATGGAGTAGCCTTTCCATGGAGGCTGGACACAATGTGATCCTTCACGCCCTCCAACAGAATCCTTCGACATTTTGCGATCTTCTTTTGCCAAGCATCAGCTTGAGTAGCATCAGTAGGCTTTGGAATATCCGTATCTATGAACTCCTTCAGCCCGTTATCATCCAATACTGCCTCCATCCTATCCTTCCATGCAATATAGTTTGAGCTGACCTCAAGAGCATACTCCAATCGCAATCCGTTGAAAGACATTGTTGCGTTGTCACCAAGAAAACACTACTGCAAATTCGAATTCCACCAGCAACCAACTCAACCCCCTCGGATCTAAGATTCGTGAGAACACAATATTTCTCGTACAAAGATCGAATGTATGGGCATTCACCAGATATCTCACCTTCCAAAAGAAGGATGAATCCAGAGGCTACCTGGCCCAATTACAGACTCTGCCTGAAGAAATAGAATGTAAACACTCCCTGAATAGTAGATCAGATGATCAACAGCTCTGATACCATGTAGAAATTTTGAATAATTTAACACATATTCAACAGAGATTATCCTGATCATGTACTATTACAGAAAACATACACAATACATAAGCTCCTCTACGTTGATCATCAATATAGCAGCATCAATAACAATAAAACATCAAGAGCATTCACACATTAACACAGTATGTATCCCGGGGAAAGCATCTCGCTAAAAACCCCAACTATCTGCATATTAATGATTGAGTCATGTAACATTACACAGCATAATACTTCTCACAAGTATCTCCACTCTGTTACACACAATACAGCTCAGATCTGAATCAATCACTGGCTCAAATCTCCTTCGCTGCTTGCCTGCCTCCGCTGCTCAATACCTGCTCAAGAACTGATGATAATTCCAAGGCAGCCACGTCTTTTCTTGGCTAAATCACGTGAGAACAAGCTACAATGTGGGCAAACTCATTGGCATACTCAATCCCCTGATTTGTGCAAGATCTGGTGCACAACTATAGTCACAACCGATAGCAATCTGATTCTCTAACACCTGTCCCTGCTGAACTGAACATGCACTGACATGCAACGGAGTTAACTGATGTATTCATTAGTTGTATTATGAGTTAATAACTTGTGAATTAATTAATAACTAATTCACCCAACTCATCTCTAGTCTATTCGCCAGTTAGACTAAATACAACCAGTTAAACAAAGCTAAACTGAACACAACTCCATCAACTGCACCTCCAGTCCACTAAACTCAAC
The DNA here is from genome assembly GCA_000404065.3 of Pinus taeda. Lineage (NCBI taxonomy): Eukaryota > Viridiplantae > Streptophyta > Pinopsida > Pinales > Pinaceae > Pinus > Pinus taeda. The sequence continues at coordinate 45,890 of APFE031308642.1, read as the reverse complement.
TCACTTGAGTTCTAACTGAAGTCCTGCATGCAAAAATTAGTCATCCCATAGGTAACCACGTATTTCCTTCTGGGATCTGCATGTACCACATCCGTAGCTCATCCTGAAGTGCTCCAAGAGAATAAGACAAAGTTTATAGTCTAAATATTATTATGAGCTAATAATATTTGACTGTTCTATATTTAGACTGAGCAGTCACTCCGCTGTGATCTAAAAATAGAAGTCCATCTATTTTTCCAACTTGATCAATCATCCATAAACAGCAACCTGCAATCCATAGACATGATCCATATGTCTAAAAATAGACTTGCGCCAAAAATAGCCTGCGGGCTCACTTAGTGAAGGCGACTCTTTTCACTAAGCTCCATCATCTTGTTGCAATCTCAACAAATTTTAGTTGCAACAATTTACATAAATAAAATAACAAATGGACGAATACCTATTCCAACAGTTTGGTTGGGATGCTCTTGGTGGGCTACCCGACTAAATTCACCTCCCATCCAACGAGGAATGATTTCCTAGCCCACGGAACCTCCACAGATTTCCTTGCCCTTCGAGCCCAAGGCCAACCAACCGTAATGTGTCCAAGTTAAAATCAACACTCTCCAATAGATGCAAGTTTAAGTTCTCTCATTTTTCTCACCATTCTCCGCCTTCTCCTTCTCCACCTTCCTCCTCCCAAAATAAAATCCTTCAATGCCAAAATAAAAAAACAAGGATCTCCCCTTTCTCTTCTCATCCTCCTTCCCTTTATGTCTCTTCCTCTCATCCACCTCAACCACCATCCTTTTTAATTTAATGATCTTGACTTTCTTTTCCATATTTTGTCTCAAAATAAATTTGAAAGGACACACTAGGAATGGAAATATTAATATTAATTCAGAATTAAATTAGAGAAGGCAACTTGGAAAACCATGGGAATTGAAATATTGATATTTAAATTAAAAAAAATTGGAGAATGCCATATCTTATCCAAGAGTAAATTTGTGAAGACACCTTGGGAATTGAAATATGGATATTTAATTTAGATATAAATTGGAGAAGACCATATCTTATCCATTAAATTTGAGAAGTCATATTGGGAATTGAAATATGGATATTTAATTTAGAAATAAATTGGAGAATACCATATCTTATCCAAAAGTAAATCTGAGAAGACACCTTGAGAATTGAATAATAACAAATAATATGAGTCATATCAGTGAAATAAAATTACAGATTCACAAGTGTAGTTATATACCAATATTACATAATAATTACAAGTCAATATTTTCAGGTAAATTAAATACTAAGAAAAATTAACATGATAGGATCATGTAAGGCATTACATACACCCCTCATTCAGAAAACTTCGTCCCGAGGTTAGAGTGAAATTGAGACAAGGATTTTGAAAGAAGTTTGACAATAAGACATAATAAAATAGAGAGAGATATAATAGTCAAATTAAGTAAGTCAAGTAAGGATACCACTTCCCATCAAGAGCTCCAACTAATTTATAGCCTCTTATCCTCCATAACCTACTTTTTCTCCCATCCTATCCATCCTATGTTGCAATATACTATGGCATCGACTATATTGATCTAACCACTGATAAAACCAATATGGAAAGAGTGTCGACTACATCGAGCTAACTTCCCCAGCAGGCAACTGAGAATCATCATCACATGTCTAGGGGATCATGTCCATCACTTCACTCCCATGATTCCAGGCTTGGAGGTTACACTGTGCGAAATGCCTCCACCCCTCCTCAAAACTAGGGACAACAAGCTAATATGGACCACACTACGACGCTAGTTGGATACTTGTCATCGAATAATCCAGTTAGGATGTCATGTCACCTACCATTTACACTTTACACATGTCATAATAGTGCATATCAAGTAGATACAAAATGTAATAGAACAATGTACATCATACCATTCCTCATTGGATGTCTCAACATTCCCCAATCAAAAGCGTAGATCTTGGTTATCATATAGTTCTTTCCAATCAATAGGTTAGTTCTCATCCATGCATATACATAACAACAAAATATATATAGATAAGTGATCTTAATCATCATGTTATTGTGCCAATCTCGTACATCATAACAACATATTGGAAGTAAATCTTACATTAGATAAATCATAACCTCGATAAGTCAATAATTTGATAAATCATATCCGCTTAAGTCATACCTCAAACAACAATAACTCTGATAAGTCACACACTAGATAAATCATGACCAAGTAGGCCATACACCAGTTAAATCATACATCAAATATTTTAATCAACAATACCTAATTCATCAAGTGCGTGTGTGTGTTAATTTATAAGTAGTTTCATTTCTCTAACTGAAATGCATTAATATTACCAAGCGTTCATAAATAAAACATGTGAAAATACATATAGGACCTTAACAGAGGTAGCTATAACCTATATAGGTTAAAATGGGCATCGCAAATGGTGAAAAAGTGAGGATAGTCACGACATATAGTCTTTGCATCCTCCTAGGTAGCAGATCCTAGCTTAACTAAGGAACAAAGAAGCATGTCTATTTATTTTCATTTAACTATTGAATGCATGAATGAATTATATAAACACTTCTAGAAAGGTTCAATATCTTTCACACCAACTCTTAATTCTATATGCACCTTATATAGTACATGTAATATTCCCCCCTAGATGAATAGAAAATATGATCATTGATAAACCTTCATCCACTCATATTCTTACAATTGACTACAAGAATATGACTATGGAGAAAGTATCTATTACCTTTCACACCTATCAATACTAAATTATCATTTCCAATTTACAACGTTCTTAGTTAATTGTTGGTGCCTTGTTTTGTCCCCAATTTTACCATTTTCCACCTCTATTTTTGCCATTTTTGTCAAATAAAGTACTCCTACACCTACCTTTCCATCACTATCACTATCCTAAACCTGCCAAGACCCCGACATGAGGTAAAATCATTTCATTAGTGTCATTTTACTATTTTTGGTTAGGTTTGAGTGAGTTTAAGTTATTCCTAATGAGCTAACTAATCACTATGGATAAGTGTGAAGAATTGCAACAACTAGGACAAGTCACGATGGAGGGAGTGCTTGTTGACAACCTTGTTTTGCTATTTCTGTACTTAACAACCGAATTTAGGATCTGTACTCAACACCATGGAGGTTTAGTAAACTTTGTGCTTCTAGAGGCTTGAATACTACAATTGGAGATTATGATCGATCCGAGTTCATTGTTTTCCACGATGAAGATATTCTACATCCTCATTGAAACAAGTCTATGCCAATATTGGGATTTCTTAGAATCTATTGTGCTGAGAAGGACAAGGTCGTTCCAACGATCGAATCTTAAATTTTAATTTAGCCAATTCATTAAATTTACCATGTATGGTTTATTGTTACTCTGAGCACGAATTGATGCCTATAAAGGCCAGAATTGTAATGAGTTAAGTGTTAGCTAGAGAGAAGATTGTTATTGAAAAACTATTGGTTATTAAGTATTGTTCAAAGACATTATTATTCATAATCAAAGACTCTATTATGGCCATGAGTTGAGATTGAATCGATTCAATTATTAGTTTGCTGCGAGTTTTTGATTTAAATGTTTTAAGCTTTCCTTTCCTACAAGTAGTCTAAGCTTACCCAGGTGTGGTAAGGCCCACCATCATCTGAGAATACGCTTCATTGTTAGTCTGTAGGAGTAGCATTGTATGTTGATTCATTACAGTGGTTTTTATTCACTTATGGTTTGAGTTTGATGAAGTTTCTTGTACAAATGCGTGAGGAATTTCATTAGCTTTGGAGTGATTTTAAGTGTGATAACCTCGCATTCATTTATAGACACCTCGATTCGGAATTATGAGTGCGTAGATCCTTGATGTAGAGCTATGCTCTATTTTTCAAAAATGTAGAGTCATTTTTCGTATCAACCATGCTTTATTCTGTCATATAAAATCTCATTCAATTACGTAGTGATCAGAATGCATGTGATGAGTTAATCAAATGTATTTTGAAATCGCTGAATGCAATCTTTGTATGCTTAAGTCAATGTGTTCATCTTTGTAATGAGGTTTATGATAAGTGACCAATCGTGTGGATTGCTTTGTGTAGAATAGGGAGTTAGATTGATGCTGTGCATTAAATGAATCTCAATTAGTCATAAGTAGGAATTGTATTGTCTATTTCCATTATTAAATTGTTTGATTTCTTTTAGACATTTTCATAAGTGTGATTTATCATAAAAGAATTTCTTTACATAGCATTGATTGGAATAATTAAATTATCATAGGATAATTTAGTTTCGTTCTCATATAATCGATTAAGGATTGATTTCCATTCTATTTCATGAATTATGTAGGTTGATTTCGAATTTTGAACTGAGTGACTTATGTTTTCAGTGCGATTCAATCTCTTACATTGCTTTGAGTTGTTGAATACAATCATAGACTAGGTTTCCATTCTAATGCAGTGGTTTAGGATTTGATAAACATCAGATTTAGATACTTTCATTGAGATTCCACTCCTATAGTATTAGTTATGTAGTCATTTAAAGTACAGTTTACGAGATTTTTCATTTTCAAAGGAGAAAGAGTTTGATTCAAATGAGTTAAAGGTAGCAGAATAGGATTTTATTTATTTATTTATTTAATTTAATTTTTTATTTTTATTTTTATTTTATTTTTATTTTATTTTATTTTATTTTATTTATTTATTTTTATTTTTATTTTTATTTTTATTTTTTCTTCAGCAGCATAGACTAGTCTTTTATCATGCTTTGTTACCAGTTAAATAAGTGTTTGATTTCTTTCAATAGTTAGAAGTTTGAATTCTCATTTAAGATTTGCAGTTGGAATGAATTTCATTTAAGCTTTTAGTTTCATTAAGTTATCATTTGATTTCAGAGAACTAGAATAAATGCAGAGTGGTTTGAGTTAAGTAGAATCCTTTCAGTGTGTTTACATGTTCTAGGAATGAGATGAGTGCTTAATTATTCATTATGTACTTAATGATCAGAGGAGAATCATATACTCTACATTTAAAACTTGAACAAAAAATGCAGTACAACTCATGCTTACTAGTCTTGGTTGACAATTAATAGTAAGAAGTTTAATCATTAATTAAAACTCCCAACATTTTGGCACCGTTGTCGAGGAGTTGTATTTGGTTCGAGTAAGATTATTATTACAGAGTTTCAAAGGTATCACAGGTAGGCAGAGGGCGGCGAAAGTACGATAAGACGTGAGTGAAGAGCCACGCATCCACTATTGTGGGGTTGCTCCAAAGTATGATCATCTTCACTTATCTTTAAATTTTTTGTTTTGTTTTCTTTATGTTTAGAAGTAGAAGTAGACCTGGGGATAGTCAAGGCAGATTTATTGCTAGTTCAAAATTTCCTACAACTTTTGGCCCAACAAACACACCAATTACTAATCCTACTAATTGGTATGTACGAATAAAGTAAGAAGAAGCAGGTGTTGACAACAAAGTGGCCTTGGAAAGGGAGATCCTGAATCAAGGTGAGGAAACAATTGAACAAATCATTTTTGGAAGTAAGAAAGGAATTGTATTTGAAGATTTAGAATCAACTAATATCAAGGACCACCCTTTAGTACCTCTTGTTGATCAAGTAATCATCGGTAGGCCTTTTTGAGAACCTATAGCAGACATGGCCAACCAGGAAGGCGAGAACATAAACAATGGAGAATGTCTGGGAGAAGGAGAAGGTAAATGTCGTAACATATTAGGTCAGAACAGTGAGGAATGTCGGGGGGAAGGAGAAGGCCCACATCACAACCTATTCAGAGGAAACCATGAAGGACCAAGGGGAGGAACATAGGAAGAAGAGGAAGAAGAAACCACTTTTGGGTTCCTATTCTAGATGTAACCAGGAATATCACTATGAAAAACATGCCAATGACATATCTTCCACTCTTTTACGGTAAGTATTCCGAAGACCTAGATGCCTTCTTATTTGAATTTGAAATTTTATGTAGGAGTTACAACTATTATGAGGATGCTCATAAGCCCAAGCTATTCCCAGACACCTTGAAAGATGCAACCCTTAGGTGGTTTATGAGCCTAGGTGAACACACCATCTATTCCTGGGATGATATGAAGTCCATCTTTCTCAAGAAATACCAAAACTTCTACAAAAGTAGGGATGTGAACGACATTATGAGAATGCAACAATTAGAAAATGAGACCCTAGAAGAATATCTTGAACATTTCTTTTAATAATTTCCATAAATCCCGGGGGGCACACCTAGATGAGAAAATTGTTAGGACTATCTTTTTAAAGGGAATAAGGGATGAATGTGTCGAAACCTTAAATCTTCTAAGTAGTGGGGATATTTATAAAAATGCTTTTACTGAAGTGGTTGAATTATGTCGCACTTAGTCATCAAGTCAGGCTAAAGTAGGCAAAAAGCTTCGAGACAACTCCCGAGATTATGTGTCAAGAAATCATAAATCTATACCTAATGCTATCACTAAGGTGGAATTAGGAAATCCATTGGAAAAATTCAAAATGGATATCCTGAACACTATTGGTAAACATCTTCACACAATAAAACTTAAAAAGAAACAAGAAGATGAGAGCACCGCCATGGCAATCTTTTGTCCTAAATGCATAAACAAGCATGCTGAGAGAGAGTGTCCCATTAATTTTCTTGAGGTTTGTGGGATTTGTGCTTTAGAACACGCAACCAAGAAGTGTCCATCTCTTCTCGGTTTAAAATCTATCTATAAGGTCAATGCTGAAACAAATGATTCCTCACAAACAAGCAAGAAACCCTCTTGGAGAAGCCCAAATCAAAACATGTTTCAAGATCCTAGCTCTCAAACCTATGGTCAGAACCAATCTTGGAATTTCCAGCCATCTTATCCTCCTTGGTTTAATCCTCAATCTCAAAACACTCCTTGGAATCAATATTGGAGGGGAAATCCTTATGGAAACACTTTCCAACCCCAAAACCAATCCTTTCCTCCATACTCAAATATGCCTAGTATGTCCTACAATCCGAAAATTCAACCTTATCAGCAGGGGTACAACCCGAATCATTATCAACAACCTTGCTGCCTATTCCTCCTTTCCATTAGCTTTTACCTGCACCATCTAACCCATCACCTGCGCAGGCACCACCATCATTAAACCCGCCTCGTCCAAATTTGTTGCCTGTGCAACCCATAGCTAACCCCAGCCATAATAAACAACCTCAACCTATACAAAACATAGAAGCACAACCTTTTCCTACCTACATGATCACTGCTGTCCCAATAAATGAGATTCAATTGCGATATGGGAAAACAATCAATAAAGGAAAGTCAATTGTAATATTGAAGAAGAGGTCCCTCAAGAACAAAATGAAAATCACATCCAACAAGAAAAACAAAAACAAAAAGAAGAACTGAATGAACCTCCTTACCCGGAAAGATTACTTGTTAAGAAAGAGGAAATTACAATTGAATATGATTTAGAATCAGAATTAAGGAATGTTTGTATTAAAATTCCGCTACTACAAGCCATTGAAACATTCCTATTTACACTAAAATCATTAAAGATCTCTGTATTAAGAAGCCAGGAAGGAAAGGACACAAGAATCAAAATGTAAAAGTCATTAGTGAAATGTCCAGGACAATCTCAGATTTACCATTAAAATATAGTGACCCAGGAAATCTCATAGTGCTATTAAATCAATGGAGTACTTCTACCAAACACACTTGTAGGGTTAGGAGCAGCAATTAATTTCATGACCTTGGAAACCATGACATATTTACAATTGTAAGGGATCAAACCTACACCTACTATTTTAGAATTGGAAGATAAATCCATTATCAAACCCATGGGAACCTTAGAAGATATAGTGGTCATAATTGATTCCTAGCAATATCCTATCAATTTCATTGTTATCTCTCTTAAGAAACCAGGACACCTTGTAGTACTAGGACACCCTTGGTTAGCCACTGCAGATGCTGTGATAGGGTGCTGAAGTGGAGAAATGGTCGTTTCCAATAGATTATATAATCAAACATTGTCAATTTCTCCCCCTGCTCAAACTATTACTGAAGTACCATTATGGCTAGAGAGTCCTTACAAAGATGAGGATTGTATGTTTCCTTTGTTATCATTAGAACAATCTAGACGACTCCAGGAACAATAAGAAGATCATATTTTGCAACAATTTTTATCTCGCCATTCTTATATTGATTATCCTATTTCTTTTACTGGTTATCAACATGTTTTCTGTAATGAATTTAAGGAAGCTTGCCATCCAACTATATTTGCCTCATTCACAGCAATAGAGGACAACAATGAGCTCACTACTGAACCAATTGAAAAATCAGTGAAGGGGAAATTTTGTACATTGGTAATGAACTAGACGAAGAGCAAAGGCAACAATTGTTGAGCATGTTTCTAGAGCAATCTGGAGCTTTCGCCCGAGACTATTTTGACATGAGGGGCATACACCCAGATATGTGCATCCACCACATTTACACCAATGAGGAAATGAGACCAATCCGGCAGTCACAAAGACGCATGAACCCAACCTTGAAAGAGATTGTAAAAGAGGAGTTGCAGAAGTTATTGGATGCAAATTTTATTTATCCTATTTCAGATAGCATATGGGTGTCACCTTTGGTGGTGGTTTCAAAGAAGAACATTAAGTGGCGCATATGTGTGGATTACAGGGAGCTAAACAAAGCTACTATACAAGATTACTTTTTGCTCCCATTTATCGATTAGGTGCTCGACACACTCTCTAGTAAGAAGTATTTTTATTTTCTAGATGGGTACAGTGGGTATAATCAGATTCAAATAGTTGAGGAAGACCAAGAGAAAACCACTTTTACTTGCCTTTAGTGTACCTACGCCTATCGAGTCCTCCATTTTGGCCTTTGCAATGCCCCAACTACCTTTCAACGAGCTGTCCTAGCCATCTTTCTGATTTGATTCATGACTGTGTAGAATTCTATATGGACGACTTCACCGTATATGGAGATGATTTTTCCCAAGCTCTGGGAAATCTAGAAAAGGTATTCATTCGATGTCAAGAAGCCAACCTAGCCTTGAACAGTAGTAAATGAAAAATGATGCAAACTAAGGGGATAGTTTTGGGCCATCATGTTTCATTTGAAGGAATTAAAGTTGATCCAACCTAGATTGAGGTAATCTCGCATATTTCCATTCCTAGTTCACAAAAAGAGGTAAGAAGTTTCCTAGGACATACAGGTTACTACCATCAATTTATTGAGAAATTTACAAGAATTGAAGTAGATTTATTTAAATTATTAACTAAGGACGCTAACTTTTTTTGGAATGATGATTGTCAACATGCTTTTCAGGTATTAAAGGACAAGTTGTCCACTGCTCCAGTATTGAGGGGACCAAGTTGGTCCTTTCCATTTTACATTTGCACCAATGATTCAGATACCACACTTGGAGCAGTTTTAGGGCAAAGGGAAGATCACTCACCTTACACTATTTATTTTGTTAGCAAGAATATTTCCCCTACTGAACTAAATGATACCATCACTAAAAAGGAATTGTTAGTAGTTGTTCATGCCATTAGCAAATTTAGACATTACATAACCGATTATGAGACTTTCGTCCATAACGATCATTCTGCCATTAGATTCCCGATGAACAAACCTATCACTAATGGTAGGATCACTATATGGTTGCTGCTTTTACAAGAATTTAATATAACTATGATCGATAGGCCTGGGTGAGATAATTTGGTAGCTGACTTCTTGTCTCGAATGAATGTCATGCAGGGAAATGTACTAGACCTAGTACTAGATGATTTTCCAAATGACGAATTGTTTGCTATATCTACCATTACTCCCTGGTTTGTCGACGTTGCCAGCTACCTGGTATCGGGGAAATTGCCTCAGAATCTGTCTACTAGGGAAACATAACATCATACAACGAAGTTCCAACTACTCTTGGATTGATGGGGACTTGTTCTACACTAGACCCGACTTGATCATGAGGAGATGTGTGTGAGAAAATGAGATATTTGATGTGTTGAAAGGTTGCCATAGTGAGCCTTGTGGGGGGAACTTTGCAGACAAAAGGATCGCATACAAATTCCTTCGTACCGGGTATTATTGGCCCTCACTTTTCAATGATGCTAAAAAGTTTGTATGTAGTTGTGGTTCTTGTCAGAGGATGGGGAGGCCAGTTTCTTCAAATGAGATGTCCCTTTAGACACAAATATCCATCGAGCCTTTTGAGAAATGGGCATTATATTTTGTGGGACCTATCTCCCCCATGTCAAAGAAGAAGAAGTATATTTTAGTTTGCACCATGTTACAAAGTGGGTGGAAGCCAAAGCTTTGTATGCTACAATCGAGAAAGCAGTAGTGGAATTTATTTTCGAAGATATCTTCACTAGATTTGGGGTACCACGGGAGATTGTCACCGACCAGGGCACATAGTTCACATCAAAATTGGTCAAGGCTCTCACTGAACAATATATAATTAAACATCAGAAATCTAATCCTTACCACCCCCAAGAAAATGGGCAGGTGGAGTCCACAAACAAAGTATTAGAAGCCATCTTAACCAAGACCATTCAGTTGCATCATAGAAATTGGGCTGACAAATTATTGGAGGCATTATGGGCTTACTGCATCACTTGGAGGAATGTGACAGGGCAAACCCCGTATGAGTTAGTTTATGGTAAACATGTGTTGCTTTCCATCGAGTTCCAAGTGAAAACATTTCGAACAACCACTCAACTTGGGATGAATCTGAATGAAGCTCAAGAACAAAGGCTAATGCAACTAAATGAGCTGGATGAAATTAGACAAGATGCATTTCATCGTACTATGTTGGTGCAAGATCAGAGAGATCGTTGGAATGATAAGTTTATTAAGAAGAATATTTTCCATCCTGGAGATTGGGCCTTGCTTTATGACAATATGTTTAACCACTTTAAAGGCAAATTCTCCACTCGGTGGTTAGGTCCCTATGAGGTGGATGAGGTGTTTGAAAATGGTTCAATGCGCATTAAAAATATTGATGGCAGTTAGACCTCCTTTGTAGTCAATGGCCACCATCTCAATATTTATTACTAACCACTCTCCCGACAACAATTTTTGTAGGAGGTTAGAAGAGATCCAAAGATGGAGCTGGTCCATGAAAATGACCAGCCTCTTGCTGGTTCATCTGGTTAGTTTCTTATATATATAATATAATAATAGATATATATATAGAATACTCAGTGGACTGTCATTTTTATATATCTTTAGGTGTTTCTCCCCACACCCCACGTAGAATAAAGGAGAAATATATCTTGGGTAGGTTTATTCCTTTAACTAGAATTGACACATTAATATGGAAAATGAGCCTTTTGGAGTCTTCTTCAGACGTTTTCAGACTCTCAAAAATTGAAAAACCCGAGCAGTAACTGATCCAGGCTCATAAAATGACATGGTACAATGGTAGCCTAGGGATTCCTTAAGTATAGATTTAATTTTTTCTGGCCTTAAGGAAATGTTTACCGAAAAGAAGCCCCTTGGGGTCTCCTTTGGGTGGTTCAGACTCTCTAAATATGACAACCTCGAGCAATGGATACTTTAGGCTCATTAAAATAATAGAGTGGCAATAGTTAGGGATCTATTGGGCATAGAATTATTCTCTTCTTGGCTCAACAGAACGTTTACGGAGAAGAAACCCCCCTAGACCTTTCTTTCTAGTCATTTCAAGCTCTCTAAATAAGAAATGCCTCAGGAAATCATCATCCCAGGCCCGGTTAAAAATACGTGGGATGATAAACATGTTTTATTTATTTTCTGAAGAGAAATAACCAGTATATTACATGGCATTGAGTAAAGGGATGTCTAAATTTTGTATTCTACACTCTGTATCTAGCAGTTTCTGTACTATACTATGTAAAAATTGTAAGTCTGCTATTACATATGTATTCTGGAAACAATATTTTCGGGAGCATGATTGGTATTATGTTTCAATTGTATGAGGATTGCTTCACAACCAATATTAATTTCTACCATCAGTCAGGGATGGTTATCTCCACAACTTAATTATTTATATGGCACTATGCAAATAATATTTATAGGTTATGTACTCCACTTTTGTACTTAACCTTGTAAAAATTAAAGGTTCTGTCATTAAAATTCATTTCCAGAACAACAGTCGCAGAGCGCAATTGCAACTTTAACACCAACCCTATCAACATTATTTTTATTCAGTACCTGGTCGCTACATCAAAGTTGGGTGATATTTACAAATCATTATCCTATATCATTGTAAGTGGCTCAGGTAAGTACTCAAATTTGCTTAAATTTGATCATTAATAGTTAAATGTACTATGTATGAGAATGCACCTCCTAACTATCCCTCATTTTAAATGATGCTCATAATCCTATCCTATACTCCTATAACCCTTCCATTTCCTAATCCTACATTTCCTATATTCCTAATTATACGCTCCTGTGTCCTCTCCTCACCATCACCTCATGATATCTCTGAGTAATCATGATCATTTGTGCTAACTCTCATTTGGTCTTAACGATATCATTCCACATGAGTTTCATGATGGTTGTGTTTATCATTGCGCCTCAAGTCTCATGCTTCCTATTAATCGTAATGATTGACTCTATGTTGTCATTCAACCAAGTTTTGAAGTATGGGGAACCACTTACACCAAGACTACATAATTATTAGGCAACAAAGAAGCAACAGAGAATTTGGCAAGGGTGCAATCGTAATTGAATTAAGGTGCCAATTGATATGGGAGTTGATCGCCATGAGCCCATGTTTGGCTAGTTTGCGTGCAGGTCCTAAATACCACAAGTGTAGAGAAACTGTGGAGGGGAAAGGATGGACGACATTCCTACAAAAATTCAAGGGCTATAATGATCAGGTTGCTTTATCGTTTGCTCAAAGTTTCAACGGGGAACATATTAAGGTTGGGGATTTGAGTTTCAAAGTTACTGAGGCGTCGTTGAGCACAACCATAGGACTGCTTGTGGAGGGCGAACTGTTCTTCAACGGTGGGCAATTGAATATCCTGAATTGCACTATGTTTTTGGAGTCAGCTTACAAATATCTTAGTTGGGTGAAGGGGGTATTACAGCGCTGCATAGAAGAATAGTGGCACCTGCTTCTCACATTGCTGCAATGCTACCTTACCCGTGAAGGAAGGTATGCGGTCGTTTTCCTTTATCACATTCGCTTATTGAATTATTTCATTGAGCACAAACAATAGATATCCCACATTTCTTGAGGCTAAGCTTACATAAAATGGCAAGAGGGGTACAGTCTCAAAGTAGGAAGCCTGAAACATCGTTGCATCATCATAGCCTCATTAAAATTTTAATAGTTGTTGAGTTTCGAAAGAGAAAGAGATCGTGGGAGGATTTCTTAATAGGGAACTTCCCTGGGGAGGAGACTTAGGTAAAAGGGCAACAACAATCAATGGGCAGATCGTTGAGACAAAAAGATGCCACTCCTGTGCCTAAAATCCCAAGAAACACCTGCCTCTCCTACCCATTCTCCCGTTCCTACCCATGAAACCCCCCAGACAGTAGGTCATTCTTTGAAAGTTGGAGGAAATGTGATTTCTATGAAAAACCAAGTCGGTAAGAAACAAAAGGTAAAAGAAATAGAACCAAGTTGGACCGACTTGAGCTAAGTCTTATGGAGGAAGACAGAGAAGTGGCACCCCAGTCAAAGCCTTCCAAAATCCATGAGTGTGAAAAACCAAAGAAAAAATGCAGAAGAGCTCTTTTCCCTATCAATAAACCCTCGATTTCTACAGTAGAGACCTCTGCTCAGGGCCGTCTAAGAACTCGTAGTATGGCTCACACCCAATGGTCCATAGCTAGAGTTGCAAATTCTAATCATGCCCACATTTCCTCATCCCCTGATTCTAATACAAGTTCGAGTTATCTTTTGAAAATGTACCCATGCCCACATCTGAAGCAAATATCTCTGTGGATATTTCACAAGACTTAGAAACATTATCCCCCATCCGGCCATCAATGAGTAGGAGTGCTACTAAGGCAAGTCAACATATTTCTTCACAAAAAGGAAGCATTGGTAAAGCACCTAAAGGTAGTGCAACTCAGCAATCGACAACACCTACCAAGGCTTCAACTTTTGATGAAGAAGAGAACTTGAAGATTCGACTTGTCAAACTGCAAAAGAAGATTGTTAAACTCTGAGAGAAAGCTAATAAATATAAGGTCCTGTTTCATTATGTAAGAGAGGTCAATCACTAGGTGAGGGAGTCTAATCTGAGACTGTATGCCCATAATGACGAGCTGAAAAGGAAGAATAGGTAGTTGTTGCGTTGGAAGGAAATCAAGGTTTGGGCCCACTAAAAAGTTGAGTGCACAAGGATTGGCCCTTCAGTTCAAGAAATGTTCAACATCGGTTAAACGTGCGATCGAATTTCTGGTCAAGACTGCTAGTATTTGACCGAAGTTCCTCTTGTTTGGCACACTCTTCTTTTTGGCGGACTGTACTAGATGCATGAGGACATGCATCCAAATCGTCATGGGGGGATGTTGGTGCCTTGTTTTCTCCCCAATTTGACCATTTTCCACCTCTATTTTTTTCCATTTTTGTCAAAGAAAGTACTCCTACACCTACCTTTCCATCACTATCACTGTCCTAAACCTGCCAAGACCTTGACATGAGGTAAAAGCATTTCGTTAGTGTCATTTTACTATTTTTGGTTAGGTTTGGGTGAGTTTAAGTTATTCCTAATGATCTAACTAATCACTATGGATAAGTGTGAAGAATTGCAGTAGCATGGACAGGTCACGATGGAGGGAGTGCTTGTTGACAACCTTGTTTTGCTATTTTGTACTTAACAACCCAATTCAGGATCTGTACTCAGCACCATGGAGGTTTAGTAGAATTCGTGCTTTTAGAGGCTTGGATACTACAACTAGAGATTATGATCGAGCGAAGTTCATTGTTTTCCATGATGAATATCTTCTACATCATCATTAATACAGGTCTATGCCAATATTGCGATTTGTTAGAATCAGTTGCGCTAAGAAGGACAAGGTTGTTCCAACGATCGAATCTCAAAGTTTAATTTAGCCAATTCGTTGAATTTACCATGTATGGTTTATTGTTGCTCTAAACATGAATTGATGCCTATAAAGGCTAGAATTGTAATGAGTTAAGTGTTAGTTAGAGAGAATATTATTATTGCAAAACTATTGGTTATCAAGTATTGTTCAAAGACATTATTATTCATAATCGAAGACTTTGTTATGGCCATGCATTTAGCTTGAATTGATTCGATTATTGGTTTGCTGTGAGTTTTTGATTTAAATGTTTTAAGATTTCCTTTCCTGCAAGTAGTCTAAGCTTACCCAGTTGTGGCAGGGTCCACCATCATCTGGGAATAGGCTTCATTGTTAGTTTGTAGGAGTACCGATTGATTACAGTTGTCTTTAGTCACTTCTGGTTTGAGTTTGTTGAAGTTTCTTGTACAAATGCATGAGGAATTTCATTAGCTTTGGAGTGATTTTAAGTGTGATCACCTCGCATTCATTTCTAGACACCTCGATTAAGAACTCTGAGTGCGTAGATCCTTGTGTGTCATAAAGACTGTGCATAGATCCTTGATGCAGAGTTGTGCTCTGTTTTTCACAAATGTAGAGTCATATTTCGTATCAACCATGATTTATTCTATCGTATAAAAGCCCATTTAATTACGTTGTGATCGGAATGCCTGTGATGAGTTAATCAAATGCATTTTTAAATCGTTGAATGCAATCTCTGTATGCTTAAGTCGGCGTGTTCATCTTTGTAATGAGGGTTATGATAATCGACCAATCATGTAGATTGCGTTGTGTAGAATAGGGATTTGATTGATGGTGTGCATTGAATGAATCTCAATTAGTCATAAGTAGGAATCGTATTGTCCATTTGCATTATTAAATTGTTTGATTTCTTTTAGACATTTTCATAAGTGTGATTTATCATAAAAGCATTTCTTTACATAGCGTTGATTGGAATAATTAAATTATCATAGGATAATTTAGTTTAGTTCTCGTATAACCGATTAAGGATTGAACTCCATTCTCTTTCATGATGTCTGTAGGTTGATTTTGAATGTTGAACTAAGTGACTTATGTTTTAATGTGATTCAATATTTTACATTGCTTTGAGTTATTGAATACAGTCGTAGACTAGGTTTCCATTCTAATGCAGTAGTCCAAGATTTGATAAACATCAGACTTAGTATTAGTTTTGTAGTCATTTAAAGTACAATTTAGGAGATGTTTCATTTTCAAAGGAGAATAGTTTGATTCAAATGAGTTAAAGGTAGCAGAAAAGGATTTGATTTCAGAAGTGTAGACTAGTTTTTTATCATGCTTTGTTACCAATAAAATAAGTGTTTGATTTCTTTCAATAGTTAGAAGTTTGAATTCTCATTTAATATTTGCAGTTGGAATGAATTTCATTTAAGCTTTTAGTTTCATTAAGTTATCATTTGATTTCAGAGAATTAGAATAAACTCAGAGTGGATTGAGTTAAGTAGAATCCTTTCAACTTGTTTACGTGTTCGAGGAATGAGATGAGTGCTTAATTAGTCATTATGTACTTAATGATTAGAGGAAAATCATATACTCTACATTTATAACTTGAACAAAAAATGCAGTACAACTCATGCTTACTTGTCCTGATTGACAATTAATAGTAAGATGTTTAATCACTAATTAAAACTCCCAACATTAATAAAAATGATTAATTATTAATCCTTTATCAATTTCAAAACTTATGGATAAACTCTTATCCTTTGTCAATTTCAAAATTTATATATAAACACTTTTGTAACTAATAATTCTATCTTATATTTTCTAATAACAATATAAGAATGCACATGTATGTGCTCAATGTGGTAATACTTTTCATTAAATTCATTTGGGGTTGTGCATTCCATGCTAATTTATTTCACTTACAATGTATGTCATGCAAAAACAATAAAATAACAAAAAAAAATAATACACAACAAAAAAATATTACACTGAAATTAATTAAACAATGCACTTTTACGAATACAATTTTTAGGAGTTGTCTATAATGCGACTTTTTGGAGATTCCGGTGACGGAATCCGGCGGAAGAAATGAGGTTAAATCTTGATTTTTAGCAATTAAAATGGGTTTTTAACTGCATATTTGGATTCAGCGCCCTGGAAAACCCCTGGGAGCCATTGATTATGCAGAAACTAGCTATCAAACTTGGGATTCCAATGAATTGCTGCCGGATTTTGCGCGGAAAAGTCTACCGGAAAGGCTTTCAAAAAGTCGCGTTATAGACTACTACCAATTTTTATTGCTCCTCTTTAAAGACTCTAGTTATGATGGCGAGTTTTATGATACTAAAATTAAATGTATAATTTGGAAACCAATGAACACACCTTTTTTTTAAACTATAGTAGCATAAGCTGAGGAGTGGAAACATAAAAAATCACACAATTCAAATCAAATCTTGAATTTTGAAAGTTATAAGCCTTTCTTGTCTTTTTTTTATACATTATTTAAATTTAAATTTATGTTAAAATGTTTATAATAGCTATCACGATATAATCTACCTAAATATAGGCAAAGTGTGTACAAAGAACCCGTTTGAAACCTATTTTTACTTCATAACCATACATTCATTTAAGTTGAAGTCCGTATTTTTTTTATAAGGACGTGTGTAAAGTAATAAAAACTATTAAAACTAATTAAGTATTATTTAATATCGAAGTCTCATTATATCTAATTGGAAGCTTCTCCTAAAGTCACAATTTTGAAATTGAGGTGTTCTTTCCCATTTCAAATTGAATAAAGAGCTTTCTCCTTTGAATTCAATTTCTTTGATTGAGAGGGAATTACTCTGCTGGGAGATTAAAACTATGGTTGATCAATTCAAAATAAAATGACCAGCCTTAACAATCGATACTTATCAATTTCAGGAGTATCTACCATTTGAGGAAGATACCAAGAAAGTAATTCCAAAACCTTCTTAGAGTTCATTAAAGAATGTGGCCAATAAAACAATTGGATTAAAAACTTTATCAATTTCATTGAAGGTTGTGGTTAATTGTCATGATCTATGTAATTTCAGTTTTATTATGGCTCTTTTTTTTGAATAAGATAAACATTTTCAAACCATGCCCATATTTTCTTAAGCATTCCAGATCTATATATGCACTAATAGCAAATATGAAAAGAATAAAAATATACACTTTCAATCAAATATATCTATTTGGGGAATTGTCTCAAGCTTTCCTACATTTTTTTTCTTACCAAATCCTTCAACGATTTCCATCTTTGGCTTTTCAATTTAGTTTAATGAATTACTTTAGGTGAGCTATCTTCTTTCCTTTTGCCGATCATAACATCAAAATATTGAACATTGTTTTAAATCTTTCCAAGTTCTCTGTTGGTTGATAAGCATGCCCATCTATTAAATTATCAATTAGGATGATGCTCTCTGCTCAGTTTTACAAACTGAAAGTGGGTTTCCACAAGCAAACCATTGACATCAAGAACAAGTAACTTTCATGTTTATTGGCACAACCATTCATGTCTTCTTGCACATTTTCCAATAATAATTTTAACTGGTTGTTGTCAATTCCAAAGGACTATCGATAATGTTGGACAACATGATTATCATCAAGGTGATTTATCAATGTCATAATGCCTAGTATAAGAGAGGAAGTAACCATTGAAACCCGTTTTGGAGTCACAAGTGTTTCTATCAACTTTTGTATTGTATGTGTTCTTGGATATTGAGTGATCGATTGACAAGCTCTCTAGGTTTTCCAAATATTGCATGAAGAATTTTCTTCTTCTAGTCTTCATTACAAAGTTCTAAAAGCTTCACAATGTACTAAGTGCTGCTCTCATTCTGACATGGACAAATTTATGTAAAATTGTCAAGTTGATCTAGTAGAGTTTAAACATTATCTATGGATCCCATAAAAGGGTAATATGGATTGAACACAAACAAACCATGAAGTAATGAATCCTTCAATTATTTAGGCGCAAATCTCTTCAAGGGGACTTGGCATGTTACTCTTTAGATATGGTACATATGTGACTAGTCTGGACTACAGTCTTAAAAGGTAATATGTGCTACTGCTATCCTACTACCATGATTACAAAGATCTCAAAGTGAATTCTGCAGCCAATCATATTCAATCATTGTAACCTTCCATATTTACAAGCTCAAATAGTTGATAATTCACCTTAAAATATCCAGGAAGATGGTGATAGTCATGAAAATTGTCATATTCGGCAAGGCCTTTCCCTGTTTGAAAAATTTCTTTTGTTCCAGTCATAAGTGTGCGAGAAAATTTGACTATTTTGTATCATTTGAGAATAAATACCTTCCAACATAAGAAAGATGCATGAGACACTCAACAACCACTTTTGATAGAGGAGACTTCATAATAACATAATAGATAAATAAATAAAATAATTTCAAGGTCGATGCGTCCTCCAAAATGGGCCTCTAGGAGGAAGGAATATGAACAATGTTGAGATCTTTAGAAATTGCATCCAAATATGTCCCAACAAAGTCAAAAGATAAGCATTTCAATGTAAGAGAAAATTCTTGGTCTTTTAGCCTCTTATCAATATGATTATTCCACTGTTGCAATCAAGTTATGAATATTTGAAAGTTTGAACTAGAACCGGATCCTATTTCGTAGGTATATTGGATCATGAGTTGGTTGAGTTGAAGATGCTCGATAAGATAATGTATCAAAATTGGATCATGATTTTCTTGTTCTTATTTCTTTTTCAAATTATATATGCCATTAGAACGCCCATTTTGTTATATATCATTGAGGATAATTTGCAGAGGCATAACTTGCTAAAATTTCTTTGTTAGTTAGCCTTAGTATTTCATTGAATAATGAATCAAAATCAAATTGAGGAGGTTCCACCGGGGTTGAGGAAAATAGGGATGGAGACATGGTTTAAGGGGTTTTTCAATCTATCCATTCCATGGATAGATTAACTAGTGGTGTAATGAATCTGATCAAGTAATTCCTAAAAGAACGATAAATTTGAGGCCTCGGAAAAGGGAAATGAGAAAGGAGAAGAAACAAGCTGAAAAGTAGTCATGCATTCATCAACATTACCATACGCCATTACCGTAAGCTCTAACTATGGTTAGACCATTACCCTCAATAGTATCTACAATTAGAATGTGGGTTCCTAGTAAACATAGTTACATCTGAGGCCCCTTCTTTGCTTGATATTACCCTCAATGGTAGCTACAATTGGATCATCATTACGCTAAATAGTAGCGACAATTACAATGTGGGTGCCTAATAAGAATAGAGATACATATGAGGCCCACTTCTTTTCCTACTAAAAAACCAAGAAATCAATCTCATGAAGTTTTTTTTTTTTTTTTTTTTTTTTTTTTTTTTTTTTTTTAATGCAATGATCAAATTGTTACCAAGTGTGTAAAGGATCACCGCAATTTTCTCGCTTGATGTTAAATCAGCACTGCGTTTCAGTGCGCAATGCCCAAATATTGCCTCCAAACATTAATATAAAAATGGAGGCTATTACCACATCGAGTATTAGAGTGATGA
This sequence comes from Pinus taeda, assembly GCA_000404065.3. Classification (NCBI taxonomy): domain Eukaryota; kingdom Viridiplantae; phylum Streptophyta; class Pinopsida; order Pinales; family Pinaceae; genus Pinus; species Pinus taeda. Next base: position 25,299 of record APFE031308642.1, on the reverse strand, counting down.
TTCCGCTGAATGTAGGGTGTGAGAAGAAAGAGATGGAAAGCCCATCTAGATTGGACTCCTATAGCTATCATACAACTAAGAATCAAGGTTTTCAAGTTATTCTTATTGGAATTATTATTATTGCCAGAATCGATTGTTTCTCCATTTTCAGGTCTAGAATTCAAATTCTCAAACCTAGAAACCACAGATAATTCAATTTGTTCTTGATCCAAATGTTTGTATGGAACACAAATTATTTATACAATTATTTATCTAATCCATATGTTACACATTCATTTATTTGTTTATTTTCCCTCAGTTTTTTTTGTGTTTTTATCATGCATCAAACTCTTTCAGGACCCCAAGCCAAGAAATTACTCATGTTGGCATTACAAAAACAATCACGAGTACTAGTCATACGAAAAGCCAAGATAAAGGTAGTTCTGTAAATGAGCATTGTGATGTGAAGAGAGCAAAATATGGGTTGTGGTGAATGCATAATCTACATGTATAAAACATAAAGTAGAAGTATAGGATGATAAGCCCACAATTGAGAGAATGCTCTCCAAAAAAAAATCCATCGAGGCAACTGAAACACGAGAGGGACACAATGCCAACTCATAAGAGAGTGAAGAGGCATTTGAAATCCTTGCAACAATGATACTCCTAAACCTTGCAGCAATTAATTCCCAAGTTAAGGTCATTTATGCAAGTAGTGCCTCTTCAAGAAAGCAAAGTTCCTTCCAACAACAAGGCACTCTTGTTGTATTGGGTCCTCGTCCAATCACTCTAGCAGGGATAGAATTTTCCATGCCAATGGGACCAAGAGTTGCTCTAGGGGATAACAACGTAAGACACATGAGAGAGACCTTCATGGGTCAATTGTATGAACTAAATATATATGCGGAAGATGATGTAGGACACGCTGTCCCTTTTTTTTGTTAGATGGAAGGATATTCTACAAGAGGGTTCAAATTTTGAACTTGGTGGTTTAAGGTCTAGGTTTTGACCCATGCTCTGATACCACATGCGAGGACCTAACCTAGGTATCATTTAATTTATTTACAATAAGAAGGAAAATAACATGTTTATAACTCAACACTTATTTGATAATAATATACAAGTAAAATTTGATTTACAACATAGTAAACATGTAAGAAATTTCATTTGCAATAATTTACATAAATAAAACAATAAATGGAAGAATACTTATTCCAACGACTTGGTTGGGATGCTCCTGCTGGGATACCTGACTGAATTTACCTCCCAACCAACTAAGAATTAATTCCTAGCCCAGAAAACCTCCACAGGTTCCCTAGCCCTCCGAGCCCATGTCCAACCAGTTGTAGTGTGTCCAAGTTAAAACCAACATTCTCCAATAGATCAAAGTTTGAGTTCTCTCATTTTTCTCTCCCTTCTCCTTCTCCACATTCCTCCCAAAATAAAATCCTGCAATGCCAAAATAAAGAACAAGGATCTCCCCCTCTCTCTTCTCATCCTGCTTCCCTTTATGTCTCTTCCTCTCATCCACCTCAACCACCTACCATCAATGCCATGAATACCCACCCAAAATAAATTTGAAAGGACACCTTGGGAATGAAAATATTAATATTTAATTCATAACTAAATTGCAGAAGACAACTTGGAAAACCTTGGGAATTGAAATATTGATATTTAAATTAGAAATAAACTGGAGAAGACCATATCTTATCCAAGAGTAAATTTGAGAATACACTTTGGGAATTGAAATATGAATATTTAATTTAGAAATAAATTGGAGAAGACCATATCTTATCCAAAAGTAAATTTGAGAAGTCACCTTGGGAATTGAAATATGGATATTTAATTTAGAAATAAATTGGAAAAGGCCATATTTGATCCAAAAGTAAATTTGAGAAGACATTTTTTTTTGTTGATGAACGAAATCGAAAGAGACAGTGGTATCGTACTTGCATTACACAAGGTCGAATCCCACCGATTGCCACTATAATCTCTAGGAGGAACTACCCAGCCTGCAAGAACGACCCTCGGTTAAGACGAGACTTGAACTCGTGACCTGCATAGTGGCATGGACGACTTAGCAGATCATCTGCTTGTAGGTTTTAACCCCGTACAAAAATTAACTGCATACGAATTCTAAATCACAGGAAAAATAAAAATGCGAGAGCATAACACATAAAACACATATACACAGAGAGTTCCCACTGGATCCCAAAACCGGGACTACCAGCTTGATTTTTCATTATGTTCCTTTCAATGTTACAATACATATTTATACATGCCGAAGCATCCAATACCATGGACCGAAAACCATCGCGTCCAAAACTGTGGACCGAAAACCATACGTAGGTTCGCCCAACCTAATATAGGGTCCAAAAAAAAATTTCCCGGGGCGCTGCCCCGAACCCCGTAGAGGGGGGCTACCCGCCCCCCTCTAACTCCCCGATTCACTACGTAGGTTAGTCATGGAAAGAATATAACACAACCCAACATGAGGAACTAATGCTGAGTTAACAGTCAATTGATGCATGCATGCACTCAACTAGTGTACTCTAGTTAATTGAAGATTGCCTCATTAGAAACTCATGCATGTATATTATGAGAAAGACCCAGTTGATATTAAAGTCAAGGACGGTGTATTATCAATTGCATGTGTTTTCCTATAAAGAAAACTCATGCATGCATAAGGAATAATTCCTTGAGGATTGCGCAGTTCTAACAGTGTGTGAGATCAGGAGATCTTCCACTTAGTAAATCGAGTTTTTCCACTTGGTTGAAGGAGATTATCCCAGAGGAACATTGCAAGGAAATAGGAGCTTGAAGGGCATAGAGGAAGGCTTGTGAGAAGCCAGGATTGTCTGTGAACATCTGTGAGGATTATACTGAGAGCTTGCTAGCTGTGAGTGCTAAGGCTTTGTATAATTCCTATGTATTTCCACCTTGTATGATAATACAGATAGTGGGGTTTTTAGCTGAGGCTTTCCCCAAAGTATTTTCATGTGTATTGTGCGATTGATTCATCTTCTTCTGGTTATATGTGTGCAGCTCGATCTTTAAGATTCCGCAAATTGATAATAGAAGTAGGTTATAGTATTTTTCTTTGGTTATATTGCATTATCAGGTTAACCTACAGTCAAATTTTTTACATATTCCAATTTAATTTGTCCTTGAATTAAATTATCAATTAAAATCAAATTTAGTCTTAACAACTACTTGGAAATAATTAATTAAGTTATTTTGACTTAATTAGTTGGAGAAATTCAAGTTAGAAATATTTATGAAGTCATGCAAGAGTTATCCCTTAAATTAAGGAGATAAGATGGAGTTATATTTGAGTTGTAATTAGTTAACTCAGTTTACTGAGTTAAGTCTAGTTAAATTAGTTCCAAACTGTTTGAGGAACTAATGGTGAGTTAACAGTCAGTTGATGCATGCATGTTCTCCACTAGTGTATTCCAGTTAACTGAAGATCCCCTCATCAGAAACTCATGCATGTCTATTCTAAGAAAGACTCAGTTGAGATTAAAGTCAAGGAAAGTGTACTATCAATTGCATGTGTTTTCCTATAAAGAAAACTCATGCATGTAGAAGGAATAATTCCTTGAGGATTGCGCAGTTCTGACAGTGTGTGAGATCAAGTGATCATCCACTGGGTAGAGAGTGTTCCACTTGGTTGAATGTGAATCATCCCAGAGGAATAGCGCAAGGAAATAGGAGCTTGGAGGGCAGAGAGGAAGCCTAGAGAGTAGCCAAGTTTTCTTGTGAGAATCTGTGAAGATTGTACTGAGAGCTGGCTAGCTGTGAGAGCTAAGACTTTGTATAATTCCTATGTATTTCCACCTTGTATAATAATACAGATAGTGGGGTTTTAATCTAAGGCTTTCCCCAAAGTATTCTCATGTGTATTGTGCATTGATTCTTCTTCTTCTAGTTATATGTGTTCAGCTCGATCTTTAAGCTTCCACAACATAGTAGAGGTAGGTTATAGTATTTTGCTTTGATTTATGTTGCATTATCGGGTTAACCTATAGGCAAATTTTCTACATAGGTCTTAGAGCAGGATTTATAGAGAATTTGAAGGATTTCTACATGAGCTTAAAGCGAGATTTGTAGAGAAATTTCTACATGGCATCAGAGAAAGGTTTATCGGAGCTGTGAAGAGTAGACTGAGAAGAGAATTTCAAGTTTGAAGTTCGGGGTTGTAGGTGCAAATTGAATTCTTATCATACTTCAAGATTGGCCAATGGCATTCTATGGCTTGAGACTTGAGTATGCCTTGGAAGGTAGCTCAAATTACATAGCATGGAAAGATAGAATGGAGGCTGTATTAGAAGAAAATGGCTTGAAGGAATTCATTGATCAAGAAATCCCAAAGCCAGGTTCAACTAATGCACAAGAGTTGGCTAAGTGGAAGAAGTGTGTGACAAAGGCGAGACAGGTCATCCTTGAGGGAGTTCGAGACCATGTTTTCTCGCTTGCCCATGGGAAGGATACTCCATATTCAATGTGGAAGACATTGAAGGAACTCTACTAAAATAGTAGCGAACAGAGGACATTGGTGCTCAAGGATAAGCTTCGAAGAATCAAGATGGAGAAGGGTGATACTATTTCCACATATCTGAACAAGCTCACCACCTGCAGAGATGAGCTTAGTAGTGTGGGAATAACTACTGTTGATGATGATATGGCGAGCCTCACTCTCCTTGGCCTTCCAAAGAGATGGAATAGCTACTCGGACTCTTTGAATGGAACGGAGAAACTGCCAGATTGGGAATGACTCTGGTCAAATCCGATGTAGGAGGAGATCAGGAGGAGCACACAAGATGGTTCTTCATCAAAGAATGATGATGAAGAAAATCTTGCCTTAGCGAGTAAGGCAAGGAAAGGGAAGGGGGAGTCTTGCCATTCCAAATAGAATTCTTCTCATGGAGGAAAGAAGGGTGACAAGTGTAAAAGGTGAGATGCTTTAATTTTCACGAAATGGGACATTAACTAATTACCCATCGAAGAAGTCCAAGAAGGGATCCTCAAAAGGGTCGAAAGGTGAGGCATTAGCCTCTCAGTTCAAAATGGACTTTACCCTTATCGCATGCACAGTGTTAGTGATGATGGGTTCTTTCCAGTATCTTGACAGTGGAGCCTCATTCCACATGACCAGCGATAAAAGTTTATTCAATGCCTTGGAGGAGAAAGACCTCAAGGTATGCATAAAGATGGGTGACGACAGAAAGTATAATGTTTCAGGAGTGGGCATGGTTTCTTTTCAGAGGGAGCATGGAGCTCCTATCACCTTGACAGATGTGATGTATGTGCATGGACTGAAGAACTTAGTATCGGTTGCGATGTTGGAGGAAAAAGGCTACAATGTTGTCTTTAGTAAAGGAAAGGTGTTCCTAAGACACATAGCCACGGGCCAGAACAAGAGGATATGGATTTGGGTGAAGAATCTCTATAAACTATAGGTAGATGATTGTGCAGCATTGAGTACAAAAGCAGCATTCGTGCAAAGCCAAGAAATTGGCGAGTTGTGGCACAAGTGGTTGGGCCATTTACATCATGGGGCTTTGAAGATAATGTAGTAGATATCTATAGGACTTCCCAAAGGTAAAATTGAGCAAGTTGACACATGCAAAGGTTGTACCTTGGGAAAGTACACCAAGTCTTCCTTTCATGATCGAGACAGTCGAGCAAAGGATATCTTAGAGCGAGTTTATATTGATGTGTGTGGATCATTCTCGACTGCATCCACTACGAAGAAAACGTATTATGTGATTTTCATTGATGATTATTCTCGTAAATGCTGGATTTATTTCATGGAGAAGAGGGACCAAACCTTCACAAAGTTTTGTGAGTTCAAAGCTTTGATCGAGAAAGAGTTAAGGAAGAAGATCAAGGCCTTGATAAGCGACAACAATGGAGATTATGTCTCTCAAGAGTTTAAGGAATTATGTGCAGCGGAAGGAATTAAATGAGAGTTGATGGCACCTCATAACCCACAGTAGAATGGGGTGGCCGAGAGGAAGAACAAAACTATTGTAGGGGTAGCACGGGCAATGTTGTATGACCAAGGCCTACCACTTCACTTGTGCACTGAGGCATGCAACACAGCGGTCTATTTCCAGAATAGAAGCCTGCATTGCATACTTTGGATGAAGACACCAGAGGAAGCTTTCTCCGATAAGAGACCAGATGTGGGTCACTTCAGGATCTTTGGCTCATCGGTATATTTCCATGTGACAAAGGATGCACGGAAGAAGCTTGAGATGACAGTAGAGTTAGGGATACTTGTGGGGTACATTGATACACCTCACAACTATCGG
>APFE031308642.1:0-18868 GCA_000404065.3 Pinus taeda | reverse complement strand
GCCTACCAGTATCTCAAAACATTCAAATTGTCCTCACACCCACATATATCGTAAACAAACTCACCCCTTGATAACCCTGCCCTTTTATTATTTGTGCATATCTCTTCAACAAGGGTTGTGTTTGTATTCTCCCTGCAAATTACAAGACCTGTATATAAATTATTTAACAAACGAAGATCCTCCTAAAGCACACTAAAACCTGATAAACTTTTTAATAGTGTTGCACCATGATCCCAATTTGATACAATCATTTTGCCTCTTTTTAAATTTGCAGAAAATTGAATACTTGTCGATTGCACTGAATCGTCATTGTACCTCACCCATTTTAACATAAAAAGTGCCTCTTATTTCTCGTTTCAAAAAACTCAAAAGTTGAATTCGATGGGTTTCCTCCCAAATTTGTTAAGACCACATATATTTCCATTTCTTCGAAGCAAACCTGGGATGGAATACTGCGCAATGTTCAGCAAAAAACTGCACAAAATGGCTCTAGCATTTTTAAACTCTAACTACCCCAATAGGGCGTCGACTAAACCAATATGACAAAATGATAGTATCTGAGCTTCCTTCAATATAAATACTGAACACTAAAGTACCATAAGGAGGGTCTTGACTAAGTATAAACAAGTTAATTTTATTATATAGTGTCATTTCATAATAATTTGTGAAACTAATGTCTTCAGTTATTCTACTCCAATCTGTAGAAAGGTCGAACCCAAAATAGTACAGACACAAAAACAATTCGCCCTCCATTAAGGAGTTGATGCTTTCCATTGGCCCTACAATGGACGCATGCATTCCAAAGTTGGACTTGTGCGGTTTGAATCAGTGAGTTCTATATTGTTTATTGGAATTATACTATAATTTTGTTTTGGCTGCAAGTTAACGTGGGAGAGGAGATTGTTTTGTAGCATAAATTTCATTGAGAGTTCGGTCCATTCCATTGTGAATATGGAGTCCCATGGATAAGGTGTTGCAAGCACAGAGTCCGTGGCATTAAAAATGGGAGAATGCACTAGTGGTTGCTCGTTGTCATGAGCGTTATCATTGTTGTAGTGGGCCAATCTGGTGGCCTACTTTTGAGTTGCCTTTATTTCGAGTAGGGTAGGCAAAACTGATGGCTCAAATCAGGGTGGGCACAACGAATGACTCCTTTCTTATTATAAAAACTCAAATTTTGATTGTATTTATATTTAGCTTGATTATTGCCTTCCACATTCCCCACTCCTCCTATCACAGTTCCTTTACACCTTTGGGTGCAATTGCTAGTTTATTTTTATTTTAAAATAACACATGTCAACTTGACATACAAACAAATTTACACAAATTTACACATTCCCCCATATCGATTGTAAAATAAGTCTCTCAACTCAATAATATAAAACCATTAAAATTATTCCTTTGAACATTTTCCTCAATATTTTCAATAATATAACACAATTAAAATTCTTCCTTTGAACATTTTCAAACTCCAACCTGGTTTACTGAGGTACACAACTTCGTATCCAAGTTGGAGGTGATACTGGTCAAAATCAAAATGACATATTTGTAAAAGTAGTTAGTCACTAATTGAACAATTTCGAACCATTAAAGTGTTTATTTATAGACATTTTTTAAAATTTATTTATTAAAATGAACTAGAACGAGTTATCGACATTAATGTTTAAGAGCTCTTTATGCCATAAATTTTCATTTTAATGTCAGATTCGGCCAAAGATAAGGAGATCTTTGTGTATTCTCTAATAATTAATTAATTAAAGGTGTCCATTTAAGTGCACCCAACTCACGTTGAAGGAATTGAATTGCAAAATATTTAAGTAGAAACAACAAATGCGACAGAAAATTTGAAATGAATTTCCTGCCGCCTCCGCCACCACCACCAGATCCTGGGAATGCTAGGATATACGATACATGATACAACATACGCATTTAATGGCACACTTATTTGAATTTGAATTTGAAAACCCGCCCTCAAAATTTTAATTTCTATAACCGTGACCGCTCGGCCCATGTTAGGTGGGAAGATACGCCATTCTGCAGCGAAAGGCCTCCAGTCCTGCTCTCTGTGGAAGTTTGGTAGGATAATGTTTTGATGCGATTATTATTAATTGATTTGTAAAATTAACATGCCAGTATATTATTGATTTGTAAAAATAATTAATAGTTTAATAAAATCCTTGAAAGTCAATTATATTAATGAAACTTGATATAAAAATTATTTTTGTAAATAGTAATTAATTAAATTTTTGTATTTGTTAGTATCTTTATAATTTATAAAATAAGATGAGTTTAGGGTTTATTAACACTTTTTAATTCTAATTATATTATTTAAATTTAACATGTAAGTTGATAAAGAAATATAGAAAAATGAGTAAGATGTTAAAAATAGGTGATCAAACTAAATTTTCAAAATTATCTTTAATCTAATAGTTATGATTTTGGAAAATTGTAAAGTGATATCTAAAGTGGAAAAATTAGTTGTATAAATTTTGGCAGTTACTAATAACCAATAAATTTACACATTTTTTTTTTACTTATATTTATTAAAGTTTTGAGTAACACAAATAATGGTGGGAAATAATTCTGGCTAATTATATTTATTTACATCTTAATTCTATTTATTTTTTATGTGCTTAAATAATGGTGGACAATAACTTCTAGCAAGTATATTTATTTATATCTTATTCCTATCCATTTTTTATGTAAAGACTTAGCTTAAATTATGATGGGTACTTACTGTTGGTAAATATGTTATTTATGTCAGTATGGGCAAATTTCGAAGGATTTCAATGGTTTTCCTCCCAAGGTTAACAATACAAAATCACTACATAAATATCTAAAAATCATATAGAAATTATGATACTTTCTTGTTGAATGTCATTCTTAAATCTTTTGTTGCTATATAACATTGAATGGCTTATCATTGCATATATTCCAAGCCCTAACTTATAGCAACATATTTCTTGGTTTAGGCATAGAGTATTTGAATCCTAATATAGAAAACTTAGGACATCTTAAGCCTTGTTGGTACTCTATCCAAGAATACGTTGTTATTCATCACCTTGAGCCATAGCATTAGAATATCTTTCTAGGTGATTTGAGTAAACCTCCCTTGTGGTATAATTCCACTAAAAAACACAAGCAAGGTTGTTGAGGTAAAAATAACAACCCTTTTTCTTGCCACAAGGTATGACCCTACCTAGTGAGGCTTTGCATCGATCCGTATAAGTGTGTGTGTGTGTGTGTGTGTTAAATTTAAATAATATGATTGGAATTGAAGAGTCTTAATAAACCCTAAACTCATCTTATTTTTAGGGAAAAAATAGATGCATCCATGATTTTGTAGAAAAGTGGTTTTATGATTCTTTAGTATTAATATTGCATTCATAGTAACCACTTTTTGATCCAAAAGATGAGGGATTATAGGTCAACCATGTATGGCTTAAGTTCCCAACGATACCTCTATAATAGTGGATAATGGTAAGATTAAAAGTGATAGGGGACTAATGAGGAGGAACCTTGATTATGGACAAGAAATTTCAAACAAACAATGAAAGGTCAGTGGAAAAAATTCATGTTAATCTGTGGGTTTGTGAAGGTTGCTATGATTCCAATGAGCTAACGAGTAGTGACCGATGCTTTCCCAACCATTGGATTCCCATAATGTACCTTTTTGGTACATTAGATGTCACAAGGATGGTCACTCTCAAAGATTGTCCATTATCCTTCCAAAATAAATGAGTGCCCAAAGGCTTGAAGAACAGGAATATGTTAATTAAAGAAGCGAAGAAGCCTTTAACAACTCCCATGGAAAAGACACCATATAATTGATGATGGTGTATTAAGGGAATAACCCTGACTAAAGATCTAACCAAGCATTGAACACCATTAAAGGATTTCTCTTTAGAATGATGGAGGAATGGTGACTCTTAGAAGTTAAACTAGTCACAAGCATCCATCATGGAATAGACTCAATATGGGATAATGCGGGCCTTGATGCACAAGCTCCTCCTTGAAAAATTTAGACATATAGTGTTATAGGTAAGTCATATAAACCTCCAAATAATATGATTGATGTTGATGTTATTTTTGGGATAGGATCCTCTCTGGGTCATGTTATTCATAAATTAGGGTTTAGGGTTAGTCCAAACCCCAATAATGATAGTGTATTCATTGATCAACATGGTAATACTACTATGGAGTCAAACAAGGAACTAACTATTGGAAATTTTATTGAATACATAAGCCCTTCTAATGCTTTAGAGCATATTGGACATAATTCACTCTCTACATCTTAGCGTAGTGAGAGAGAGAGTGATAGTAGTGATGGCATCCTTATGACTACTAGCCCAAAACACCTAAACTTGACTAGAAAAGGACATGTCAAAAGAGTAAGAGCTTGATGTTGGGGAAAGACATATTCCCTTGCTAGTGGGTAGGTCGTTGGCACTAAAAAGATCTTAGGAAAAGGAAATTAGGGGGTCAAGCAGCGAATTTTTTTTTTACTTACAAAGGTCCTCAGAGCAACCCATACCTTAGAAAAGTTGTCCCAATGAAAATCATTTCCTTACATATTAGAGCCCTAAGGAATCTGTAAAAAAAATTATCCCTTAAACGTTGTTGGTAGATCATGAACCTAATTTGATGTTGATATAAGAGTCTATGCATAGGGTGTATTTTCTAAATGAGTCTTAAAAGAATGGGATTATGGTAAGATCTTCTTGGAATTGATTTGTAAGGAGCTTCTAGGGGTATTATAACTAGCTGGAAGGATGGTCTTACTTTGGTTAACTCTTTTGCAGTTAACTCAGGATTGTTGGTGGAAGTGAAATACCAAAGATTGGATAAAGTCTTCATTGTATTGAACAATTATGGACCTTCTGAAGGTAAGATTCACTTTTAGGAGAACAAAAATCAATCAAAAGTAATTATAACCCAAACTTGATACTCAATGGTGACCTAAACTTTACTTTTTGTAGAGAAGAATTATGGGGAGCCACAATGTGCCCAAATCCTTTGGTTGAATTTCTGAGTTTATCTTTGGAAAACTCAAGATTGGGGGCCCTGTATCCAATGGATTTGAAGTTGACATTGGTTGATACTAGAGCTAATATTGTTATTTCCTCTAAGAAGCTAGATAGATTTATCATTCACAATGACTTATTGAATTCCACTGGAAGATGTTGAACTTGGGTTGGCACTGTCTAATGCTCAAACCAATTTCCATTTTTCTAAAAGTATACAAAGAAGAGAGCCGACCAAGTGCAACCATAAAATTTAACCTATCTTGGATTTTAGAGGATGATTTCAAAACTTTAGTTACCGCAAAATGGAAACCCTATGATCTAGAGATTAAATTATTTTCTTGTGCTCAGTTTAAGATTGCACTAAAAATTATAGTAGAGAAGGTGGTGGATTGGTTAATGAAAAAACTCATAGTGAGGGGACAAAAAAATGAAAAATGTAATGGAAAGGTTGGCAACTCTTACTAATCAAGGTGAAGGGGTCCTATTATCTGAGGAGTAAGCCTAACAAGGAATGTTGCTTGTTACAAGGTTTGGAAAATCGAAAACAAGCAGGGAGTCATGGAGTTACCAAGATCTGATACCACTAAGATAACTCTAGAATTAGATGTCTTTCATTGAACTTAAAATAATATTTAATATATTAAAAAAGTGACACTCACTTTCATCTTTTAAGAGTTTTATCTATCATATTTGATTTCCTAATACTTGTATAATTATTTACAAAGGACTTAAGAATCCCCATAAAAACTATAATCTCTGACAACAATTTTTTTTAAATATATAAAAAATACTTTTTTTTTAATAAAAATAAATAAACTATGTCTTAGGTCTAACTCTTATGCTTTTGGATTCCATTCGGTTATTTTCATTCATTTCCCCTTACTATCGTAGAAAACTTTTGTTAAGAATCACAAGTCATTGACTTGGTACAATTATGCATAATGTAAGGAAATTTTTTAGGGTGTTAATCATTTATAGTCAAAAAAACAATTTTTTAACAATCAAACGGTGCATACTCACCCATAATTTTATTATTGCAATTTTAGACAAAAAAACATAATAGTTTGACAATACAATACTTAAATAGATATATATAAATTAAAACACAAAAATCTTTTAAAATTTAAAATAATTTAATTATTTAAAAAAAAAAAACTTATTTACAACAAATAATAAAACATATAATTAAAGATGGAATAAAAACAATTTTAAAATGAATTTTCTAAAAATCATAGTTCAAAAGGTCATATTAACTTTATTTTTGTCATGTTTGGGGAGGGGAGCAATGCCTGACCCAACATGAAAAGATATCATATATTTTGTTGTAATGTAACCAAAATTATGTTAATACAACCTTTTCTTCACATATGTTCTTTAAAATAATATACTTTATTTGTACTTTTATTTTTTAAATCAAAACAATAAATTATATTAAGTAAAAATCTACAATGGAGCATTGCTATTACATCAAAGTGCATCAAAATAGAGAATTTTTTATTGCTAATTTAAACAAAAATATTTTTTTGCCCAAACGATAAACTCAAAATACTAGCTTGAGAGAACAACCAAACTAGAAAACCAAAAAGTGAATATTTTCCAAAAAAATTCCAAAGTCTTATATGCTTTTGCTTCCATACTACTTTGGCAGTTCAGGAAAAGCAAAAAAACTATGGGAATGACCCATTTCTATATCAATAATTGCTTCATTAAGATTCAAGACAACTAGCTGAGGGGAGCTTGTAGAAGTACTTTCCAAGGAAGGTTTTGAATGAAGTTGTTCCATAGAGAATTGTAATTCTTCTAGTTTCTTGTGAAGGGAAGAGACTTCATCTTCTAACTTCTTAATTAAACTCTAATGATCTATAGGAATTTCCATGGAATAAGTAATATTGGAAACTAACTGATTGTTATCGAGTTAGAAAGCATGTATTTCTTCGTACTTTTTTTTTGCAACTATTCATACAAAGAATCATGTTGGTGTGATAGCCCCGGTCATTTCCTTAACATTGTAAATATTTTTTATAAAACAAATATATATGGGTGTAGTCAAGGGACACGAATTATAGAGCTTAGGAGGGAAAATTGTTTGGGATTGCTTTGAATTTGTTATGAAAACCAACAGGTTGTTAGGTGTGCATATTAAATGGGTTGTAATTATGCCATTAAGAGGAGTTGGACAATAGGACAAGGACCATGCTCTCTTGGAGAAAAATGCAAGCGAGAAGAAGACACCAAAATTAATGCATGGAGGCTAACGTTATTGATTTATGATGGCCAAAGCACGTTGGAGGAAGTGGGATGTAACAATCAGTAAATAAGGAGATTACGGGGAGGAAGATGTGGCATCAACCCACAGGATATGAAGATTATGCTAAAAACAAATGAAAACATGACGTTGAGGAGGTGATTGGACAGACAGTAAAAAAGCATGCATCGAAGGAAACAAAGAACATAGATAGAGAGGGATGGGATGAAGGCGATTAGAGGAGAAGGGAAGAAGGGGGAGAATACAATGAACTGGTGGAGAAGGAGAAAAGAATGCACATGATCTAGAGGAAGTTATAGAGAACAACAACGGAAGGAAGCAAGTCTTGTATTACTTTAGTGAAACGAGACAAGGCAAATACTCTCGTTAAGCATGAGGGGACTGGAACTTTTCCTCTCAGTTGAACAACAATTCTCTCTAGATTCCCCATTACATGGGAGGGTGGAGATGGATTTCTATGGATTCCCTTGAAGACTAGGGTGGAGACCTATGGCCTTGACACATATACAGAGGTTGTGCATATAAAAAAGATGCATATATCTTCTGTATAAGCACAACTTCTGTATATGTGCATATATTTTGTGTATTTGAAACTTTGTATATACGCATATCTTCTGTATATATGCAACTTTCGTATATGAGCATATTTTTCGTATATGAAAACCTTTAGTATATGCACATATACATAAGCTCAACATATAAAAAAGTTGTGCATAACTCCCATAATATGCATATAGGACAATCTCCATATATGTAGTGCTTCACTATATACACATATCTTTTCTATATGTGAAACTTTCGTATATGTACATATCTTCCGTATATGCATACATTCCATATATGTGCATATCTTCCATATATATGCATTTTTCATATATGTACATATTTTTCGTATATGCATAACTTCTGTATATGCATATACGTATATCTTTTGTATATGTGCATTTACTGTATATACACAACTTCTAGATATGCACATCTATTGTATATGCACAATTTTCAAATGTGCACATATACATAAGATATGCGCATATATAAGGAAGTTATGGATATATGGAAGACATACACATATACGAAAGGTGTGCATATACAAAAGTCACACAACTTTTATATATGCACATCTTTTATATCACATATCTTCTGTATATGTGGAACTTCCATATATTTTCATATCTTCCATATATGCACAACTTTCGCATATGTGCATATACGAAAGTTGCACATATACAAAATATATGTGCATATAAGGAGACTACGTATATACAAAGGTTGAAGTTATGCATAATTTCTGTATAAATGCATAGCATTTGTATATGTAGGTATATGGAAGTTGTACATATATGATAGATGCACATATATGGAAGATGCACATATACATAATTTATGTGCAACTTCAACCACTGTATATGGGCAATTTTTGTATATGTGCAATTTCCATATATGGGCATATTCGTTTGCTCATATACAAAAGTTGCACCTATATAGTGACTAAATTTTTGCATAGCTTTTGTTTATGCACATATCTTCCATATGCACAACTTCAATATATGCATGTATCTTTTGTATATGTGTAATTTCCATATATGTGCATATCTTCCATATATACACAACTTCCATATATGCACATATACGAAAGCTACACATATATAGAAACAGTGCGCAACTTACATAATATGAATATACATCAACATCCATATATGCACATCTTCTGTATATGTGAACATTTTCTATATATGCGCAACTTTAGTATATGCACAACTTTTATATATGTGCATATATTTTTTATATGCACAATTTCCATATACACATATCTTCCATATATGCATGACATTAAGGGATACCTTTTTTTCTAGATTCCCTAGGGCTCTAATATGTAAGAAAATTATTTTCATTGGGACAAATTTTCTAGAGTATGGGTTGCTCTAAGAACCTTAGTAAGTAAAAATTGTTTCCCTTGCTTGATCCCCCTAATTTCCTTTTCCTAAGCTCTTTTAAGTTCCAATGACCTACCCACTAGCAAGTTAATATGACTTTCCCCTAAATAAATATCTAACTCTTTTGACATATCCTTTTCTAGCAAAGTTTAGGCATTTTGGGCTAGAATTCATAAAAGACACCATCACTACCTATCTCCCTCTCTCACTATGCTCAAAGGTCGAAAGTGAATTTTGTCTAATAAAGGAGGTTTATGCTATAAAGAATTAGAAGGGTTTACCTTTAAGAAACATACCCCATTCATATATTCAATGGGTATGTCCTTTTAGGACTATTCTTATCTTGGATTTCTAATCCTAAATACTCAGAGAATATCAGCCCTCTTTGGATACTCTTATCTTGGATTCCCTACCTCATCCTCAAAGATTAATAGTCAACAACTTCTTTTTCTCGGATTCTCTAATCCATAAGACATTCGAATCTTTAGATGTTTATCTAATCCTCCAAACTCCATTCTTTCTTTATGGCCTACATTAATTCTTATAGTTGTTAGTCTTAGCATAGTGCCTAACCCATAAAGACAATAACTATCCAATATCACTCCCTCTCAATTGGTGAAGAGATATCCACCAAAACAAGCTTACCTCTTGGGTACTCAAGCTTCCTGTTTATCTGTAGGTGGATAATGCAACTCCATGACCCCATCTCGTAACAAGATTTTGATGTAGTGGTACATTTAGTTTATATGCTTCCTCCTAACATGAAACACTAGGTCTTTTGTCAATCTTATACAACTTTAATTGTCACAATCTATTGTTTAGCGCTAATCGGTCCTTCAAGCAAATCTCTCTATTCACCATGCCATAGTCACAGGATATGATTTACTATTTAACATGTGTTAATGCTTAGGTTGTCCAAGCTGTTGTTTTCTTTCCTAGGCACCCAACATATTATTTCTTGTAAGTAAGGGTACCCCAACAATAATTCAAATAGTATTTTGATAATTGAACTTACGTAATGGAATTTATTTCAATATGCTTATCAATAGATTCTCCACTTCTCTTTTCCTTTGCTTTATATCGTAGAAATTTATTTGGTTTATCATTTATTATTTATTTCCAACTCTTAATTGGTGATTTCTCCCCTCAATTCTGCACTATTGTAAAGCAACATAGTGGATATGAACCAAAGTTCTTCACCTAGCTACAGCCACAACTCAATATTTGATTTGGTTAAAGTGAAAAACTTGATCTAGTAGGCGGGGTTGCCATATTTCAAATTCTTCTTTCTATGAAACACAACACAATTTGTTATTATTTGCCCTTAAATAAGTCACATTGTTGAACCCTTAAGCTCTAATACCACTTTTAACATACATCATAATAAAAAAATATTATCCAAGTAGCATGTACATTTACCAATTACTTTTCTTTTACATAGATTTCTTATTTATATTTATTCTATATAATTATGGTGAATTATAGATGGTTTACATATCATGTTGATCTGACCTATTTTTAATATGTTGAATGCAAAACTTATTTAAATAAAAATATTACAAGACTATGTCCATGTTTTATTTATTTGAATGTTACTGTTTAGAGAATTCAGAGTTGAGGACTTAATACAGAGAAAATATTTTAATGTTAAGAGAATTTTGGAACTCTAGCGACGTCAAGTAGTCATGCACCACCTGGTGACTTGATAGCATTAGTAATTGTGATGGATTAGATATATGGTCTTGAGTCACTAGGGATTTTTTGATGGTGAGATGGTGAGATGTGGAGGATGTGGTTAGAGAGTAACCACCCTCCCATCCTTACATTGCAAGCAATCCCATTTGCTTGCTCTCTATTCTTGAAAATGGATCTGCAACCTCAGGGAAATTCCAAGTTTTTTTTAATCGAGAACCTCCCTTCTACTCCCATGGGTAACCTCATGAACTTCTTTTACAAAATATTTCTTCTACATATTTCGTTTTCCTTTGGATCAGTTGCTCATTTTGACCTCTATAGCTTTGTTGTGACTTTGAGCTTGGTGCTAAGGTTACAGGAAAATTTGGCCATGGCTACTAGCTAAAGTCCTTCTTCAGAGGTTTACAAAATTCAACTAGTTATGAAACCTGACATAGGGTTCATTCGACAACATATAAATTGTAATTTTCCTATTGTTTTCATTCATTTTCAGGGTTTTCTATTAAATTTCCAGAAACAAACCTAACAACTTGGGATGTTAGGAATTTTTTTGGGAGTTTTCGAGGGAAGAGGCCAACTTTTAAGGTAAACCCCTTTCCTGATAATTTTTAATGAGTTATTACCTTCCAATTTCGACTGTTATGTGTCAACCTTAACAGTTTCCCTATTTTGATGTCTACTCACTATAAGTGAGGTTTTTCATTTGCGACCTTCAACAAATCATTTGGAAGTTTAATAGGTTAATACACAGGTTGCTCTTTAACGAATTTACCCATATTATTCTATGGGCACCAGAGACTTGTTCGACTAGAGTTTCATTATTGTTTCCCTCCATCAATGGTTTATTTTTCCATTTTTGATTGTGCTAGAGTTATAAGGTTTCAAGGGTTATTACAAACACACACACACACACACACACACACATATATTGGTGTTCTCAATTAGAAAGGGACATGACCATTACTCTTGTCGAGAGTTAGATACAATATTAAGTTGCCATATATTGTTACTGTAATGTTTGCAATTCGTTTTTTCCAATTATGGATGAACTTTGGCATGGTTCTCTCTCTCTCTCTCTCACACACACACATATTGGTGTTCTCAATTAGAAAGGGACGCGACCATTACTCATGCCGAGAGTTAGATACAATGTTAAGTTTCCATATATTTTTACTGTAATGTCTGCAATTCATATTTGCCAATTATGGATGAACTTTGGCATGGTTTATTTATTAGTCTGGGAATTTGAAGGAAACCTTGTTTATTAATGTAAAACTTGCCTTTCTTGTTCATTATTAAATCATACAATTGTGGTGATGGTTATAATTAGGGTGCAGGTTCGGTTATTAGCAACCTTCATGGTTATGAGATTTCTTGTACAAATTCTCGGATTGAGGTGGATAAATTAACATGCTTACTATTGATAAACACAAATATTTCTCTACTTGTAATATAATGTTCTTATTCGATTTTTGTCCATTATTTAGAATTATTTATGTTGTTCCAGTTTCATTCTCTATATTGTTTCTTATTATTATCTAGTACCAGTAATCTAGTAGGCAAGTGGGATTTGGTTTTCTCTAGAACCTGTTATCTACCTTTCTGTAGCAGTTAGGTATATATATATATATATAAAGAAATATTGATTGTTCTTGGGATGGCCTTTTGTCTATCTTGTGGGAACTAACCTATTTTTATAGTATCCATATACGCTATTTATATATCAAAGTTCCAAAAGAAACATATAAGTTCTAATTTGTAACACTTTAACAATTTCTTCCACATGTTTCAAACCCTTCCATAATTCGTTCTATTAAAGTACAAATTCTTTCACAGTTTATCACTATACATTACAATAGAGTTTTTGCAGAGAATACATACACTATTGTCTTCACATAAAGTTTTACCATTCTTTTATAACAAGTTATTACTGTAACTTATAAAAAAGTTTTTACAAAGAAATCAATTACATTAAATATCTTCTATTTTGGGAATAAACAAATCAAAATATTTATTTATTTCCTTTAACTCTCTAGACCACCCAGAAAATCACTAGGAAAAGAAGTGCTCCACCCAACCAATGAGTATGATATACACTACAAGAACTCCCCCCAATCTAGTTTCACTCCCATAAAATTTATCTAAACAGTGACCATAACATACCCAACCCTTGACATTCTCTGACCCCCTTAGGTTCAGTCTCAAGGTTAAAACTAAGCACATAGGCTTAAGTTTGGATTCCATTTGGCCAACCAGCTCAAGAATCTCTTACTTGGTAGCATCCTACCTCCCTCAACAATGTCATGTCTGAGGGTCATAAGCTTACAACTTCATTATCCTCTCTTGGACCTCCTCCAAATAGGTGCCAAGTTCACAAGGTTTCCTCAGGTTTTCTTCCCTCTCACCCTCTTGCCTTCCTTTTCCCAACTGAAATTATTTATCTCCAGGGAGAGGAATAACTGACTTCTGACTGTCTCTCATTTAACACTTTTTCATGTAATTTTATTGTTGGCCATAAACAATATTTATTAATTAAATTTAGAAAGTTAAACATTTATTTTGATCACTTATTCATATCCAGGCCTTCAACATGGCATATCATTTTCCAAGTAACTAAAAGTAAATTAAAATATTTACTATTCACCAGGGGTATTACAATTATTAATATATATATTTTTATATTTACGTAACATAGAATTACACATGATATATTTCAACAATAATTTTTTACATGTCATTTGACAACTTCATATTAAGTATGAAGGAACTATATATCTTTCTTCATACTAAAATGTAAATTAATTTTATTTACATTTAATTACTTGATCTCTCTAACCAACATTGATTTTTTTGATATTATATATATTATATATATTATATATATATATATATATATATTATATAATATATCTATCTATATATATATATATATATATATATTATTATATATATATATATATTATATATATATTATATATTTATTCTAAAATGGTACTTTTCAAATTCATATTAAACATTGAACGAATTATAAATCTTAATGGAAAAATAATTCTCTCACTCCTCTCTCTATACGTTCAATATGTATATTGAAATATTTAATTTATGACCCATGGGTGAATGAAAGAATATGAGTTACACTTTTAGGCGAAATGTGGCGATAAATATTTCAGAATTTTACTCTTTTATCAAATTGAAGCCATCAAAATTCATATAAGCATTGTGAAATTTGATTCATAGTAAATAGAGAATTAGTGAAGAATTATGTTATTGTCATAATGATGTTTATAACACTCTCCTCCCACATCCACCCAAGTCACTATGCTAACCGGGGTAAGCATGAGACGAGATGCTACTATGATCAGATTCGACCTCCTAGGTGACCTTAAGGAAGTGGAATCGACGGAACATCACACATAGTCTTCCAAAATCATCAATAGAACCCTCAGGAGAAGTTAGCCACTCAAACAACCTGTCCCTGGGTCCCACTACTATTATGGAGCTCTTAGGGCATAGTCGCTCTCATGCTATGGGTAATCGAGAAACCAAAGACCTAAAGTCGCTCTCATATGCCTGCCTACTAGTGACTGTGGACTAAGGTTTCCAGTTCTGTGCCAACGAAACCGATAATTAAGCCACTTCTTCAGGCCCAAAGCTCGGGCCACTGCCCAAAATGGAATGAAAAGTTAGAATCAAGTAAAGTATAGGGAAACAATCATGCAAAAGAAATAAGCTCAACAAGACCTTTCCCAGACCCCTACTAGCCATGACAGGTATTTCATCAAACATATCATCGACATGTAACCTATAGGTGTAAGCAACAAAATTAAGTGTAGGGATCTCATACTTATCTGAGAATCACAATGAACCATTGTTCCCTCTTTCCATTTGCTGCATTATCCTCTATTAGGTCATAGACACATTATCCATTCATATACAAGTAAAAAATGTTGAAATCCATACATAGTTATTGTCATAAAATGTGCATATAACCAGCATAATAGGAAAAAAAATAGAATAAACATAGCAGCCATCAAATTCCATATATACATAGAAATCAAGGGAATGAATTTCTCATTAATGAATGTAATCAACCAACCAGAGATGGGACTACCACGTTCCACCCGACCATAGAATGGCTGAGCCAAATCTCTCTTCAATCATTCACCCTCGTGTCATATTCCAAGCATGAACGTGGGACTCAAACCAAAAGAACTCAACCAGGGCATACCAAGGCTAACCCACCTCATCCTCATCAATAGAAACTAGGATTTACTGTAATCCATCCTGGATCACTAGGCCAACACAATGAACACATCATAACAGGCTTTACTGTGATCTCCACCTAATCACTAATCCAAACAAGCATGGATGCCACCAAATTTATCCACCTACACCGTGAGGAATTTTATTGTCTCCTAGTCTCTCAGGCTTTACCACAATCCAAACCCAGATCACTAGGCCCTAAACTGAGACCCACTCTCCAAACTTTACTACATATCCCAAACCTGGATTACTAGGCCCAACAAAGAGAAAACCACCTCTTGGTTTTAACATATATCCTTCCATTCACCGACAAGGATTCCTAGTCCCACCGAGGCAACACAATTCTGACTTTACCACAACCCACAGTCTGATTTAGGGGTCACTAGGCCAATGGATTTATCGCGATTCAAAGTTTGGTTTAGGGGCCACTAGGCCATGTTTTCTATCATTCGAAGATCCACCCCACTTAGCTTCGAATCTATCCAGCAACCCATCTCAACCAAAACATGAGAACCCCATCACACCATGGCTATCTGGAAATGACAAGGCTAGGTTGAAAAACACTATTACAGTAGGCATAACCCATGCCATGATAGAAAAGAACCACATGCCATGTCATGCATGCCAAATCTAGCAAGGAAAATACACATGCAAGTCGATAACTGCAATGAAGCCTGTTGTAGCTGCTTGATCTTGCCTTTCCTTACTTGATCTTTGCTTCCTCTTTCCTTCTTTGCCTTTCTTGCTCCAATGCCAAAGTGTTCCAAGAAAAATCTAAGTATCCAAGAGTAGGAGAGACATAGAGAATAATGAGAGTGCTCCAAAACTTAACTAATAAAAAGGTTACCAACTAATCCTCAAAAGCCTTTTTATGCTTTAATTTCTTCATTTTCCATTATTTTCCTTCATTTTCCTCCTCACATGCAACCTGTGACCTTTCACCTCATTTTTCTCCTAATTTCCATTATTTTCATAAATAATTGTGCCAAAAATGTCATTTTGTCTTTCCAAAGCCTTAGTCATTGCCTTTGCCAATTTCCTTAGCCATAAACAACCAAATGAACACCCCCTGGGATGTCCTGCCCAACATTCAACTTGGAATAAGTGTCTCATTCATCCATGGTTATTGTTTTTAACTTTTATTACATGGAATTTTCAACAATGTTGTTATAATATTTTTTGCAAAGAAAATTAATTTCATATAATATGTCAATTTTCCATTAAATGAAATCCTTGTCCATGCAAAATTTCGCACATATTAAGAGGTATATGTGTGTTCGCTTAGCATAACTTAGTCTAAAATGTGTAATTTTTCAAAATACAAAATGCAATTGAAATATTATTATGCCAACTTCAAAAAATAATAAAAAATATTATTTTGCACAAACAAATAATTTTTTAATATGAAAAACTTAACTCTCTCCGTGTGGGTGTGTGTGTGTGTGTGTGTGTGTGTGTATATAGATATATAACGAGATAACTAAGTTTTTTATATTAAAATTTTTTTTTTACAAAATTATTTTTTTATTATTTTTGGAAGTTGGCTGAAGTAATATTTCGATATTATATTTTGTTGTTCGCGTTAGTTTTTTTCAACTATTTAAATAAATTGAAAACCAAGAGTGCCCTTTTGAAGAGAACTCGTACACAAAGATAGTGACACTTTTTGAAATTTTTTTTCATTGTGCATATTTTATGTTATTGATTTTTTATTCAGCACCTTTGAAATTGCTCAAAAAAATTCAAGCAGTATGTTTAGAAGAAATTAGATGAAAAATATCATATAAATTAAAAACTGTCAAACTCAAACACAATTAGATAGGGGATTTTTTCACGAATCCAACTTGATCAACTCCACCACTTAAGGACAAATTATGCCCTAAATCCACTAGGGTACAAAATGGTGTTGCGGAGAAATCAACAAGAGGGGTACTAAAATTGTGATTTTTAGGACCGTCGTAGTTCGATGGAGCACCTAAAATGCTTGTTCGAGTGTTTGACTTCTAAATTCAAATAGATTGATCGAGGGTTAAAGAAACCCTCGATCAAGCCATGAACGTGGTTAACCAGTGGCTTGATAGATCTATAGAGCTCGATCGAACCAATTAAAAAGTAACCATGCACCAATCATGGCTGGGTTTTGAACAAGTAATAAGGGCTTGATCAAGCCCTAACACTCGATCTAGCCTTAATGCTTGATTAAGTCATAAAGCTTGATCAAGCCCTAACTCTCGATCGTGCTCCTAACTCGGTTACATCGGAGCTCGATTGAGCGCTTAAAAATTTATCGATTGAGTGCTTAAAATGACTCGGTCGAGCTTCATTTTCCAAGAAAATTTGCCCTCACTTTACCAAAAAGTGTAACCCAACTCTACGCATATACCCACATTAAGCTCTTTTTTGTTATTAATATTTTTTAAATATTATCTATCTAACTCCATATTAAAAATGAAATAAATTACTCATCT
Source organism: Pinus taeda (assembly GCA_000404065.3). Classification (NCBI taxonomy): domain Eukaryota; kingdom Viridiplantae; phylum Streptophyta; class Pinopsida; order Pinales; family Pinaceae; genus Pinus; species Pinus taeda. Next base: position 1,215 of record APFE031308642.1, on the reverse strand, counting down.
CTCCTACAATTTTATTATTTTAAATTTATTAAAATAAAGATTATAAAAGTTGTTATATTTATACAATAATTAAGAACAAGTTAACTTATAGATAAACGAATTTGAGATATTAATTAAATTTACGGTTTTTTTTAAAGAGAAATGAAATTATATTTGATTTATCATAGCAAAAAAATAATCTATTTAAAATATTATTTTAAATCTAAATTAATCAGTATTATTAAAAAAATTAATTAAAAATATAAAAGAAATTCAATATCTTATTTTATTTTTATTGTAAATTAATTTAAAAAAATATTTAAATTATAAAAAATATGTGTTGGTAGATAATAGCCATCAACTGAATTATGATAGGTTTTCTCACTGTTTAGAAAAGATATTCACTAAAATTGTTATGCGACATGACAAACTTATTTTTAGAATTTTATTTTTATAATTGAAACACATTAAGAAAAATATTTTGAAATTAGCATAGTTTGGTTGATTTAAAAATTCAAGAAGAAAATTAGTAATGTAATAAATATTTTGAAATATAGATTTAATGCGAGTATAAGTGAGACAATTTAAAAGAATTTCTTTTCAATTTCAAGCTTTTAATGTAACACACTAGTGTATCCCATGGTGTTTTGGAATTCACACTCCCAATTTCAATTTCACTATGTTGGACAAGCAAATGCACAGCTAAATTAAATAAACACATAGCAGATCAATCATGCACAGAAGATATAGCTTTAACGTGGTTCACCCAACCAATCTGGGCTACGTCCACCAAACATAGGCATCGACAATTTATTAATCAAACAGGAGATTACATAATGAAAACCTCATAAAACTCTCACCCTCTTAGCCAACATCCGAATGATTGCCTGTTATATAGCATAGAGAATCTAACAACCTCATTAACTCACTCACATCAAATATATGAGGCATTAACTCCCTCCCAACAAACAGGAGTTAATCTAGGAACTGAATTTCTATTGCTGTCACCTTCAGAGATTTTTGCCTATTTCATTACAAACAGAAAATCTCAACAATCTCCACCTTGACAACAATTAGGCTGATGCCCTGTTATTATTATTTTATCTTTTCTGCAAGCCAAGAGAAGCCAAACACCAACGTAGCTTCTCTAACAAAACTGGTTTCATGAACATGTCTGCACAATTCTCCTTTGTATGCACCTTTTCAAGAGAGACTCCCCTTTCAGTGATAACCTGT
>APFE031308630.1:0-13921 GCA_000404065.3 Pinus taeda | reverse complement strand
GTGCTTGCAGGAGGTTGGAAGGTGAGAAGAGGGCCTAAGGGGTCCCTAGCACCCTTCCATAGAATTTCATAGTGATCAGATCTTGAAAAATTGCTCATGTGAGCTTCTACAGGAAGTCTGCAGGGGTTCTACAGGAAGTTCTAGAGGAACAGCCGAAAGAGGATTTTAGAGGGTTGATGGTGGAAAAACAGTGGGAAAGTGGAAATGAATGATGGATAAGGATGTTAAGGTGTCTAGGACCAAGTAAATGAAGCTAAGGAGTGATGAAGGTGGTTGTATTTGTTCAAGGATGGACGGAGCAATGTTGCACAAGAATGTAGAAATTAGGGCAAATTGGGAAAGTGTGGCAACTAAAGGGAAGGAATCTGGAATTAGGGGTTGGGACAGGTTGTATGATGGATGAAGGGTAGGTAGGGATGTATTACAAGTGCTCTGCACACTATTTTCCAAAACTGATCGAATAAAGACTGAAAAATAGAGATCTATCTATTTTGACCTAATCTGACCTAAAAACCAGAAACATGATGAACATAAGTTTATAGATAGGAAATCATGCAAGATAGCTATGGAAACTAAGCAAGAATAGATCTAAAGATGCAAGTACAACTAGTATCAACTTTTCCACCTTAAAACCTAACACTAGCAATTGCATAGGAAGGCAAAAACAGTGTTTTTGTGGCAGCAAGTATGCCTTGGTTTCAGCTCATGGTCCCAAGGAAGGAGAGATGAGATCAATGATTACTTGATGGCATTTTTGCATATCTCTTCTGTTACCAAACTATTAAATCAACCTGAAGCATGAAAAGCTATTTTAATCATCAAAAACAACCTAAGTAACCAAGCAAGATCTTAACCTAAATAACATAAATTATTCTATGAATGCAAGGAAAACACAGAAAAGTACACAAAGGAGGTATTGGCACTTGGGTTGGGCCCAACCCCAAGAGCTACAACCTCCTAAGAAAGCTCAGAGCTGGTGCAAAATGAAATTCATCTCCATTACTCAAAAAATAATCATGTCACAAAACTGTTTACAGCAAGAGCTCGAAAATGAGCTGAAATGCAGAGCTGCACTAAAGTGAGAAAAACAACTGTTCAATAGCTAAACTATCAAGGCTTGAAGCCTTCCTACTTATGCCACACGAGGACTCACAACAGTCCTCCTTAACTTTAGGAGCTCGGCTGCCAAGACTGTTGTTAATCAGCCACTTCACAAAACCTGCTCGGCTGCCCCTTGAAATCATCTTTGGTGGGCTGTTGAACTCCGAGCTAATGGTGGAGAACTCGAGGAAGGGCTCATTTAGTGCAGGAGACACCCTTCCTACAAATCCTCAGCCTTGTTCCTTCGTATTTGGCTGTCAACTTGCTCATAAATGCTTGACCTTGGTTCAAAAGATGTCCAAAAATCTGCAATAAGCACGTATTAGACTTTGTGGTCAAGTTACTATTCTCATTCATTCAATTAACATAAATATATTCAAAAACATGCATAAAACTATGAATAATGGTGGATTAATTGAGAATAATAGGCAAAATGAGCCCATAAAGTTACCCATTTTTGGGGCTCATCATTGTGTTAAATCCTACATTGGTCAAATTGTGCGTTCATTTAAAGCTCAACTCAAAGAACACATTGTTGAAAGAAAGAAAGAAATACATTATTTTACTGTCCACGAGGCTAAATATAGCCTATGGGACAAATTACTACTTCATCTGCTTGATGTATTTGGCCCTTTTTCTATGAAGCTTCACAATAAATGCTCCTAGATTCTCGACAAACCCCTCGCTAAATAGATTATCCCAAGAGCTAGCTCCCAACAGATCTGCATAACTTTCCCTGTTGTCTTTGAAGGCCTCACATTCTAAAATGAAATTATTTTCTGTTTCCACTTTTCCAGAAGAAAAAATATGCATACTCTTTTCTCCCACACTTCTTTTGGCCTTTTCCAGCACCCTGTTTCACAATGGAGTTGATGAGAATTAGTCCTTAACTGAGCAATAAGAATTTTGGCTCTCCAATAGATATTGGCCTCTATGCATGTTTTTGGTTGATGACTATGAGTGAGATTAAACACTTCAATATAGTACTTTTTCTTTCTTCCTAACTCCTTATCCAAGTACGCTTGTGGAACTTATCCATAACAAAAGCTTTTCTCTCTTTGTTGTGTATGGGCCATGTGTTCAAGCAAGTACCCCATTTACTAAACCATTTGTTATTTTGGTGCATCCAATTTTGTTTGTTTATTTGTTTTTGTTTTTGTTTTGTTTGTGTTTTTTTTTTGCACAATCTATCATTAAAGACAACCTTAGGCCATCTACCCTCTTCCATTTACTCATGTTTTTTAAATACCTTATGATTCGCACCATAGAAATTGCTTCAATAGGAGCAACCCTTTTTTCAATTAACAAGATAGCATAATGAATGGCACTTTTAATCTTGAATTTGTTTGTAATGAAACGCTTTTGAATTTTCTCAATTTGTCTCCTCTTCATGTCAGATGTATTGCTGGCCCATAGTTCACAACCGTAGAGAATCACCAAAATCACTAGAAGCCCAAAAAGAGTTTGAGTGGTTTTCTAGTCCCATAACTATGCCCCTCTACACCTAATTTGAAAAGCATAAAATTCTTTCTAACCCCCCAAAGTGATTTTCTTTCTACAACCATCTTAACTTAGATTTTTATTGAAGTCAATTCCGAGGTATTTGTAATCCACAACTTCTTCCAGAATGTTGCATTCAAAGTAGAACTTATTCTGGTTATGTTTTCTTTTTTAAGAGAAAATCACTACTTTCGTTTTGTGGATATTGACTTGCATCCCCACACTTCCACAAAAATGCTCAAGGGAGAGTAAGTGCTCTTGCAAACCAAGAACTGATGTAGCAATCAGAATAAGGTCATCTACATACAAAAGAAGCCTTATAACAAACTTGCCCAAATAGATACCATCACCCCCTTGCGAATTTAACCACTCCTTAAGCTTGTCGATATATAAACCAAAAAGGGTAAGAGACAGTGCGCAAACTTGCTTGACCCCGATATCCCTTCTAAAACTTTCAGAAATGCTTGTTGAAGTTCTAATTTTGACTTTTACCTCTTCATACAGCCTATTCACAACTGTTCTCAAATGTTTAGGAACCCCAAGTTCCTTCATTCTGTGCCAAAGCTTATCCCTAGGAACCGTGTCAAACACTTTTCTGAAATCAACAAAGCAACAAAAGTCTTCTTCATTTTTTTCCCGAACTTTTTCAATGATGTTACTTAAAGCTATACAATGATCAATTGTGGAATGTTTAGGTCTAAAACTTGCTTGCCCTTTAGCACGCTTATCTCTTTATTTTGCCCACTTGCTAATTTTATTTTCTAGCATGCTTCCAAATAGCTTTGTAAACAAATGGTTTATCATGATGATCCTATAATTGGAGGGATTATTGATGCTGCCCACGATCATGTTTCTAAATTTGCTCTGGCAGAACATTTTTTGACACCAAACCTTTTATCTGTTTCAACCAAAAAAATATCTTAACCTCGACCCCTTACTACTCTTCCCACACTATTCATGAAGTCCTAGAGATTAACAAATAACATAATAACTTTAATCATAAAAATAACTATAAACTTAGCCATTTCTAAAAGCCTCTTATTCACTATCTAAACAAATACTCCCTTCTACTTTCTCCTCTTTTCCTTTCCCTCTCATCACGTTTCTTTCCTTTGGGTCTTTTTCTCATACTTGGTTCTAATTTTGAATCTAATTTTAAATTTAATAACTAATCAAAAATTTAAACTCACACACGCATCACTTTTTAATATTATAATTTCACATTCTCATTTTATAAATATTTGTTTTATTAACTTATTTTATAATTCATTAACTACATTTTAACCATAAGTTAATTTAGTTTTGAGTTATTTTCTTTTATTTCTTAATAATGGTTTCTATTCCATTGAATTTTTACTTTTTCCAAAATTTAATATTATTTTATTTAATATCTAATTTTATTTAATTAATGAATTAAATTATTAATTAAATTATAATCATAATTAATTCATTTTTAAATTATTTTTTAATCATGGTTTCTATTCCCTCACAATTTTTTTAAATTTCCTTTTTCAATATATCTCTAATAATAGTTGGGGGTTTTTTTTCCTTAAATGTAATTAAAATATTTTATCTTATTATTTTTATTTTTACTTTATCTTAATTCAATAAATTTTATTTAATTTTTTTTGTTTATTTGTAGGTAAGTAGTTCTAAATTATATTAAGTAAACAAAATATACAATATTATAGCCATGAGGTTCGTCTCTACTTCAAAATGAGGAAACTAGATAGAAATATCAAAATTTCTCTACCCCTGAAAGGGGAAACCAGAGCTTACAACTTCCACATTGTTTCTAAAAAATGTGTAGCCATACAAATTACACGGGAGGGTTGAACCTTGCAGCGTCTGGATAGTAGACTGAGGGGTGGTAGCAGATGCAAATTGTAACAAAATTGAATGTTCCTCAGTCACAAACTTGGCATTCATGGGACAAGTAGGAGGGGTGTTGTCACACTAATGATTACTGAGCCAAAACATGACTATTCTACAAGCCATCAATAAAGAAAGTGAAAGAGAACCAACCTTGTACTGCTGATCAAGTGGTCGACAGATAACGCGTGCCACTGTGAAGCCAAACTGATTCTAAACTAGAGTTTCCACGTGCCTGAGAGCTACCATGATCCTGCACTGAGTTGGTAGCCTTTGGAAGCTCCTTTCACAATGAAACACTCATATGTGCTGGGCTGAGGGGGAGAACGAGGGAGCTTTAGTCATCGACGGGGGAGCGAGGGTCACATAGGGAGGTGAAGGAGATTTGTGAGAGGAGGGGGAGGATGAAATGACTGGAGGGAAGTGTGTGGGAAACACAACAGGGGAAGGGACATTGGGAGGGTAGTTGATATCTAGGTCTTTGGCTAAATGTTTCAATGAGGAGGATGAGTGGCTAAGGAGCACGGAGGACTCAACAATTAGGTTGATGGCCTTAGTTTTAAATTCTTCCTTTTCCTTTAGATGCATGGACATAAGGTTGCGAAGGGCTCAAAGGGATGAGCGTACACGATGGTCTCCTCTTCTTCCACAACCACCACCTTTCTGCAAATGTGCTCAGGGATGATGTCGTCAAACATAGTGGCTATGGATGTGTTATCCAAAGTGGTTGGGGGTCGTCCACGATCTCTGCCTTGACCTGGGCGACGAGCTCTCCCTCTGTCACCGATCATGAGTTGGATGCATAAGAAGCAGGGCGTAGAGATGAGGTCAGAGGGAGTGATAAGGAGCATAAGGGAAAGCAACCAGAGGAAGAATAACAAGGACACAAAGCTGTTGCGAGATAAAGATCCTTAATTAATAGGGTGGTATGTGCATTCCGAGGAGAGGGGATAGGTGGAGTAATGAGGTCAAGTGTTTGCCATCGTGCATGCAACCGTTAGTCTGCTAGGGCGATCACCCTCAGGTAACCTAGATTAGAGGTATATATATGTGTGTGTGTGTGTGTTTTCTTAAAAAAAAAAAAATATTTTTTTTTATATTGATTTTTTTTTTCAACAATTAATTTTTCACTTTTATATTAAATTTTCTTTGTCCATCTTTCTTTACCATTCAAGGTTTAGTCCCTAATGATGGATGGAGTGTCTACTTGAAATGTTAGATGTTTCAAAATATTAGACACAATTTCTATAAAAAAAACTTCTCTTCATATGTCAAATTGTACAAATCTACATAATAAATTTATAAAAATGTTGTCGATTACGTAACCTGTTAAATAGGTTCATGTTTGGTCATATAAGCATGTATGTCTTTGGATTGTGAATACATCCTTTATACAGAAAATGTATTTTCAAATCTCATATAGAGATTTTATTCAAAGATGATTTAGTAAAATGGTTTCTAACATAAACCTCATTATTGATTCAAATATGTAAATATTTTCAATTGGTCTAAGTTATAGCTTACTAGTTATTTTAGCCATGTAAATTCTAATGTTTTATATGAAGAGTGAGGTGTCAAACTCTTTATATGATTTTGTGATGCAAATATATAGCCAATGCTAAGTGAGGTGTTCAACTCTTTACATGATTGATTGTGTGTATGACTATGTGATGCAAATATATAGCCAACGCTAAGTGAGGTGTTCAACTCTTTATATTGATTGTGTGATGTAGATATATAGTTAATGTTATGTGTTGTTTGGTTTTTTAATTAAAAATATTATAATTGAATATTTTTTTCAGTATGATAAAAATATTATGAATGGGATAATTTAGATTTGAAAATTAAAATAATCTTTTTATTCAAATAGATGCAACGAGTTATTAAAGTCTTTGTTAATTACTATTTATTGGTCCTGAATAAAATGATATAATAAAAAAAACCAAAGAACTTCAATTTTATGACATCTCTATTTATGAAATACGATGTATGTTTTTAGCAATTGTAAAAGTAACCTTTTTAGAAAAATGATGCGTAAAATTCATAATTATAATTTATGAATTGAGCAAAATGTAATAAAAAATCAACATTGAAACTTGGTTTTAAGTAGACACTAATAAATTTATTCATGTTGTCAACTATAATATAGATATGTATTCTTATTTATTTCATCTCTCATGCAAATAAGAAAATAAGATGCATGACGTTCCTCTAGTTTCCTTTTTTTGCATCCACTTTTGTGCCCTCCTGCATCTAGTTTGATTCTTTCTTCCATAATTTGTGTTTATTTTAAATCTATATTCACCATTTTTTGTCATTTTCACATCTCGTTTGCTCTAGGCTTTCCAAAGCATATATGAAGTTGCAAACTAAGCTATGATTATAAAGTTATAGCTTCAACAAGTTGACCTAGTTGCATGTCCACTTGAGCATATGTTAATGCATTTTTTTTCCACATTACATATGTATGTAGATAAGAACACGTTACTTGCATTGCTTAGGTGCATCATTTATGTTTGTTGGCACACAGTTAGATGCATAACTTATGTGTGTTGGTATGTGGGTAGGTGCATATGTTAGGTGCATCACTTATGTGCATGAGTAGGTCACTTATGTACATGTATTAAATGCATCGATTAGTGACATGGATTATCTGTGTGCGTTTAATGTGCAATTACTTGTATAAGTTAGAAGCATCACTTATATTTGGTGTGACATTATGTGCATGGGAGTTTGGGAGGGTACATTTCGTATGTGAGTGGGTGCATAAGTTAGGTGCATGGGTTTCCTTTGTGGTTCTGCATGGGTTAGATGCAAGAGTGACTAAATTGGTTGGATGATTTACTCATATCAAATGTGGTGCTTATGTGTATGGGTGTGTGACTAAGTACACATGTCAGATATGTAACTTAGGTGTGTGAGAGCATCACTTGCATGCATGAGTGTGTCACTTGCATTCATGGGTGTGTCACTTATATTTACATGTGTTAGCTATGTGTGTTGTTCTTTATGTGAATGGGTCAAATGTGTGGGAGTTAGGTGCATCAATTATGTTATATGTGTTTCTTATGTGCATGGTTGTATCGGTAGGTACATATGTCTGGTATGCCACTTATATGTGTAATTTAGATGCATAAGATAAGTGCATGCATGAGTTTAGCATGTGAGTTATAGGATTGTCAATTATGTATGTGCATTAGGTGCATTGAGTGTACAAGTTAGATGTGTTAGGTTAGGGTGTTGACATTTTACAATATCAAATGAGAGTGTTAACTCATCCTACCACATTTAATCCCTCATCTTACAAGTTTCTACAATAGGGAGGGACCCCCCACAATTAAAAGTCACACAACAAAAACACAATATAAGACACTCAAACAATAATGGAATAGAACACTTCCATAGAAAATTAATATGAATACACAACAAAACTTTCAATATAGTTTTATTAAATCAATGACTAATGCTCACAAGCCTCATTTATAAAAAATGGAGAGCCAAAATACACCTATTATACCAATCTTGCAAGTATTTAAGCTATGGGACAATGACAGTTTGATTCCCAAGTTTTTTCATTTCTTTGGGAAATTTTGATGGTAAAAAATCTTCCTCCACCAAAAGCATTGGAACCGTTTAAAACACAATCCAAACTATATATATTATCTCTAATACATATTAAATCTAACTATCTTATGTAAGAGCTAAACTCAAATTGTTAGATACATAAAGAAATGACAAATCACTATGAGAATATGTAATTCATTAACTTAGTAATTATTAAGCATGTGTATAATGTAACTCAGAGAAGACTACATCAACACCTCGACATCTAATTCTAATCAATGAAAAGATAAATAATAAATCAATTGAAGTAATGAAAATAATTTCATATATGATAATTGATTAAATAAAACACTCACACAAGAGTAAAAGAATAATCTTAGCACCACAAAACAACGATTAATTAACAAATTTAATGAAATAGTTCATGTAACACTAGTAAGTCTTAAGCAAAAATATGTATATGTTTATTTTCCTAATAAATAATTAGTCAAACAATTACAACAAATGTATTCTTGCATCGAATTTAATATCAATTGACAAATTTATAATTTGTGAAAACAATCTCACATAAAAGTGAATATTAGAGAACTTGTAGAAATGTAGATCATGCAATTTCACATCTATATAGAAGCTTTTTGCAAAAGATACTTGCCCTTCACTTTCACTAAAAGTCTTATAAAAATATAAGTCTTCAAATTCAAAGTATGTTTAACGTCTGGCGAGAATTCTTAATAGAAAAAAATCTTCCTAATAGAAGAAATCCTTCTCTTTCTCTTGATAAAAACATGTGAGAAAAATACCAAGGATTCCATACTATTCCCCCCTTTTTACTTTAATACAAATATACAAATAGAATCTCAGAAGTCCCAACCTCCTAGAAAGAAAATCCTACCTTTTCTTCCTATAAAGAGTATCCTTTTAATACATGACAGTCAACCTCCTTCATCTTTCTCTTTCCTCCTTGGTTACCACTACTTCTATTTTCCAGTTCACACTTCCATAGTTTTACTAAAAATCATTAAAACAATATACTAAAATAAGCACAATATTTTTTCTAGCAATATAATTGTTACAAGTTTTTCCTTTTTTTAATACAAGGATTCCCGTTGTATAGCAAATTTCAATTTGTTATACACATGGCTTCACATGATTGAGAATGTTGAACTCATACTTTCTTTTATTTTATGAACCTCTTTTTATTTTCTTATTTGTTCATTTGTTTCCTGCACCAAACAATTTTAATACAATGTTCAAAACTTTTTCTTGAACGTTGTGTGATCCCGTTGAGGTGTTTGACATTTTAGGCAAACATCTCACCCATCTTTAGGGAAGAAAAAGCTAAGACTATTGAAGATGGGTGAAGTGTCCACCCGAAATGTCAGACATCTCAATGAGATCACACAATATTACAGAAAAAAGTTCTCAACATCATATTGTTAACTATGAAAAGCTACATGCTAAAATTTTAGTATAATCATTGATATATATATTTGATGAAAAATATTCATGGAAGAGAATAAATTAATATGAGGAACCTTTTCACAATATTATTTCTTCTTTTTAGAAGTATTGTTTTTTATTTTCTTAAAATAATTGAAATAATCACTATAATGTTAATAATAAATAATTATATTGAGAATACATTTCCATCATCTTAGCATTACTTGTACATTAATTAAATCAAATAATAAAGAAAGTTAATACAATTTGTCATCCAAATAATAAAACAAAATAATTATGAAAATAAAAGTAATGACTAAAAACTTGAAATATTAGTGTAACTTTCAATGTCTTCTTAAAATGTATACAACAAATTCATAGCCCCTTTTTCTTTTAAAATTTTAGGCATTTAACAGTCAATCTCACACAAATATTACTAAAACTATTCCTCACATTCTTAGCTTTACAAAGAGTCATTTATTGCTCAATTTGGCCATTTAAACCTCAAGTTATGGCTCACAGAATTTGGCATTTAACAATCATTGATTTGCCCCTTAGATTAATTATGGACCATTGATATGCATGCTAAAGAGTGACTCCATATAGGTTGGTTGAATTTCGAAATTTGTGGAAAGAACCTGTTATCATTTTATAACATGTTATCAGGTTACATTGATATGCATGTTTATTCTTTATCCCACATGCATTGTCGAAAGCCATTATTAGGTTCATATTATCTTTTCCACCCATAATATTTTACATGTGAAACTATAAAAGTATGTGATGTGGAGTCGACAATAAAGTTTTGTCCAGACACACACATGCACACATGCACTTCTGGGACTTAGAAGCATATTTGAAAAATTAATAACGGCATGAGTGTCAAACACCCAAATATCCATGAAACATAATAAATGAAATTAAAAAAATAATGTATCTGGTAGCTCTTAAAAATATGGATTTCTGGGACATCAAGAAAATACGAATAATTAGGACCTCTAGAAAATCCACATATTCAGTTAGAATTTGGAAATACATTAAAAAATTCAACAAACTATTCCCCGGATCAAGATACATGATACCTAAATGCTCTTGAAGCATAATTACAACTTGCCAAGTGAGCACGACGAATCACCTACAAAATCAACTACCATGTCATCCTGCACTATACAATCATTTACCACATGGATCCAGGGGATGCATCATTTTCCAAGCCAATTGATGATAGCAAAAAAGCCTCTAAGGGCCATAAATTTTTGTCTGAACTTCGAGTGGGAATTTTTTTTTATCATTGGAAATTTCGTAATGAAGAAAAGATAATGGTGGCCTCAAAATTAGGAAAATGTGTAATTGGGTAAAGAAAACATTTATAATTTTTAACTCATCAGGCTGAACTAGTGTGTATGTTATAATAAAGTTTGAGCAAGTAGATTGATGACCATAACAAATCATGAAGGTAATCATTATTCGTATTGGATCATTATATTGTTTTTCATCCATATCGATGCTTTAAGAGTGGAAAAAATGGAGGAATATGCACCATTTTATTGGTGGGACCTAGTTTGACAAATTGGGGTCTAAAACCTTCTCGAAGCATTTTGAAGCATTGAACAACTTTTTTTTTGGGGTAAAAAAGTGTTTCTTTTGCATAAAACATTTTTTTTCATATTATACACACAAACCTTTCTGACAATACAAAAATCGCATCAATCAGATTCCGTATGCAAAAATTATGTCACTAATAAGTTCACCTTCTTGTTTTCACCACTATAATTCGAGAGGATGCCACATCAGCCTCCATTATTCATGGAAAGGTGGCTAGCCACGTGATTATCATGAATAAAACTTTAGAAGATCCCATATTGTAACTTTGGTTAAGAGTTGAGGTAGTCAAACCTAACCTTTATAAGGCTATCGAGATGTGTTAGAACCGAGCCACTAGGAGGAAAAAATAGTCAATAGGGATAGGAGATAGAGTAAATAGAGAGGACTTATACATTGTAGTAGCCATGGTCCACGGGCCATACTTATTTGTACTCATAGCCATTTTACATTTAGAGAAAGAGAGAAGAGCAACTTCACCTTCCAGCCGGGTTTTCTCCCGAAAGGGTTTCCCAGGTCATATGTTTTGTCAAATAATGTTTTGTGAGTTTTTATTTCATTGTTTTATAGTTTCTTCATAGTTTTAATTTGCATGCATACATAATTAACAATACTCTATACATCCAAAAATCTAAAGAGGAATAAAATCCTATTAGTGTAGATTTCAGATTTTGAAATATAGTTTTATAAGATTTGTTGTGATGAATTTTCCAGTGGAATATCCAAACAGTTTACTAATCATATTGGTGTGATAACAAGGTTATTTGGATATATTGTGGATATTTGCAAGGGATATAAATTGGCTAGGCCAAAAGTCGTAAAACCTTGATCATTGCCTATGAATATGTGAATACCCTAATCATTACCTACAAATATGTGAATGATCCACGTGATCCTACAAAGGAGAGGTTTTTTTGGTTGGAAGCACAAGTTGCAGATATAAGTCGTAATATGAATCTCCTCATGTAGGCCCTAAGTAATAAGCTCAGGATATTTGGAGAAGATGGGGGTTCTAATGCATATGACAGATGAAATGGGGGATCATGAGATTGGGAAGAAACAAATAACTAGCTAGAGAAAGGACCCAAATAATATCAACCCAGTTCAAGTGTCATGAATCATTAACACAATACCTATTCAAAATGGAAGTCAAGGTCGATATCAAGTCGTACAAAGGCAATATCAATGCTCTGAAGCTAAATCATTGGTTACAATAATTAAAAATCTATTTCATTGTCCATGATGTTGAGGAAGAACAAAAATATTTCATTTGTGTAGTTGATTAGAGGGACATGCCCTCACTTGGTAGGAAAACCACACGAAGACCCTAAGATTGGAGGGAGAACCTATAGTGACTTAAGTGGGAGGACTTCAAAGCCCTCATAAAGTGACAATTTTACCCTATTGGATATGTAGAGGACCAATGGATCCGGTGGCACTATTTCAGGAAAAATCAAGGGCAGAGCATTGAGTACACCAAAAAGTTCAGAAACATGGCCATAATGTTGGGTATCTCCCAAAAAAACCTATATATACTCAAGTATCTAGGGTGTCTACATAGCCATTTGCGAAAGCAACTGATGTTATTCAAGCCTAAATGATGGACGAGGCTTGTGTATAGGAAAAGTACCTGGAGAACATAGGCCCAAAGAAAGGGAAATCAGGTGGATCCAAGTAGAAGGAACAACAAGAAAACTCTAAGGAGGGGAAGAATAAGTGGAAAGGGGGAAAAGATAAAAAGACGACACTCACAACACACCAGTGCAAAGATCCCAATAACCATTGCAACCATCACAACACTGATGGTCATACATAAAAGAAGTGCTTGAAGTTGTATATAGAGCTTAACCTAAAGAACAAAAATAAAGACAATAAGAAGAAGAACCGATGGCCACCAATTCGAGCAATAATTGAAAGCGCCCTAGACACGGATGAGAATATTATATGTATGTCAACTTAACATACCCCCTACTTTCCTTAGCCCTAAATAAGGTTGGAAGGAGGTATTTACTATGTTGACCCAATCTCCAAGGTCCAGTTATGGAAATGGGATCTAAATATTTCGACTTTTTCCAATTTCCTTGAAACTTAAAATGGATCACTCCATTACATCTAACTCATCCATATATTTCCAATGATATAGAAGTTTCCCTGGTTTGACATCTATATCAAAAGATATGGTCATTTAAAGCTATAATATTAAACAAAGCTGGCTCATTTAACTTGCCACGTGGTGCCCACATAGCTTTCCGATGCATATGCCAAGTGGTAACTAATGACCCTGTCATACTAGGTCACATATAGTCCCATGCTTGTGATATATGGTAACCAACCTACAACACATATGCAATGTATGCAGGTGTGGGCCCTTTGTGACCACGTCACTCCGGGAGTTAAATAACGGTAGGTCTCGACGCTGCTCCCCGTTGAAACTTACGGGGATGATATTTCATGCTACATGGTGTTACAAACATTGCCCTTAAGCTTTCCACCTCCATTTCCCCATATGCCGACACATTCACACTCTGCATCGCTTATCTCACTGAATGGGGGCCCACACTGTTAGTTTTTGTAGCAAGTGTGTTCTAGCCACAAAATTGGTGGAGAGGGCAGAATACATGTATTCTCCAAACCCCATAAATTGTTTATGGAAATTCCACCTAGAGACGGCTCAATTAAAATAATTAATCGTTTTTTAATGTTTCCTAAGTCTAAACTTAGGAAATATAATTAATTAAAAGGGTATTAATTAAGTCATGGTGAGAATCTTCTAGAAGAAGACATGGATCGAGTTCTAGTTAATATTAGCCATTGATTATGTTTTAGTCTTGGCCGTTGATGT
>APFE031308629.1:0-14874 GCA_000404065.3 Pinus taeda | reverse complement strand
GTTCCTTTTGTACCAAGAGGCTTTGTTTATGTTCAAACTAGTCAGAATCAAGCCACTGGTACAAACTATGATAAAAATGTACTCTTGTTGTGAGCTTTGACCACAAATTTTCATTAATAATATTCTCCAATTATGGTCAAAATAATAATAATAATAATAATTTAAATGCCAATTTTATTTGAATGGTAAGAAAACAATCTTGATAGAGTGGTAGTTGTAAGCATTATCATTGGCCTTGAAAGAACAATTGAAATATTTTTTTTGCATAAAGACTACATCTTTTCCAACAAGTAAATAAAAGCTTACACTCTATTGTAACGATTGATAATAGACAATGACTTTGGTATTAAGTCATTAGTTGTGGTGGCCAATTCAAAAACAATAATAGTTGCATGACCTTGAACTCTACCCTAGTTGATGACTATTAAACATTTATCATAGACAAAGTGAAGCAAGAAGTAGAACATTTCACTAAAATATCATTTTATCATGTCTTGTGGGAATTTGATTATGAATTAGGTTGGTTGCTAATATTGACTCAACTTTACAAGTGGCCGTTCTCAATCTTATTGGTATCATAAATCAACATCCAATCCCATAATCATGAATATAAAGATGCGTAGCCAACATTTAATCCTTCACATGGATCGTGGCATCGAATTTCAAACTCAACACCGAGCAAGTTATGTGATGATACATTTGTTCCTCCATTGCATGCTTGGTTTTGTGCTCATCCATGCATTTGATTCTTTATTAGGCAATTTCCTTTATCAAAATAGGATTATGGCTTATTCAATGGGAAATCATTTATGAGAAGTTTGGAATCTTTCTTTGCATGAACTGACAGGTTCTCATGTCTATTTGATCGTAGTGGTCATATTTACTTTACTATTTTTGGTTTCATTTTCTCTATAGGGGAACACCACCCTTTGAGACAATTCTCTATGCACAGGGTGGGGGGGTAAGTTCTAGAGGAGTGGCCAAATCTTTCCCCATGTTTCTTGTTCGCTTATAGTCCTTGGTGTTCATTTTGTAGTTCAGAGTTCACCCTTTATAGCACTAGAGCACTAGAATTTAAGGGTTAATCTAGACCCTAAACACATGGAAAAGGATTTGGAATTAGATGGTTTTAGGAATACGAGTTTCATTAGGGATTTTGGTCTTGGTTTAACCCTAATGGAATACTAAGAGCTTGAAGAAATTAGAAGGGTCCTAAAAAATCACGAGGAACAAATTCAATGTAATCTAAGACATCTATATATTTTGTCACTTCAAAAATCCATGAGAATGATCACCAAGCCAATTCTGAAATATTAGTGATCATGGGTATTGTTATTGAACATAAATATTAGATCGTTATCCTAGAAATAGAATTCAATCTTCCCAAAAGAACAACGATAACTTGAGTAAGGGAGACCAATGAGGAGCATCTAATCGATTATTGTTGATGAACTTAAGTTGAGGGGTAAAAGGAAGATGAATTTGTGCACTATTTTAATGATGACATGGACATAATAATTTAGGATTCTACCCCTCTGAATGTTAGGCAAGAAGAAGCTATAAGTTGTTATGCCTTAAATTTGTCAAGTATAATATTTTTCAAGGTTATTAGAAATTTAAGTTTATATTATCGAATATATAGTGTTAAGAAATATTGGGGAATTTTGTATAATAACAGAACCAGCATAGATCCATATTAACTTTAGATCTGCCAAGCAGTGAGAGGGATCAAATATCTCAAGATGCAAACTTATTTTTGAGTGCAAAACTTGAGGAAAGGTTTGCACCTCAAGAGATTTGGTTCCTCTCATTGCTTACAAGATCTTTAGTTAGGATGAATCTATGTTTTCTCTTAATAATATTATTTATATTATATAAATTTCACATCTCTCCATATAAAAGTGTTCTAATTTTTCTAAAACTAATTCTGCTTGGCTAAGAGCTCACCTTCCTCAGACGTAAGGAAACAAGTTTAAAGCCCTAGACCTAAAGGCATTTGGCAAGGTTGAAAACATGCTCCCTTATGGACGACCAGTGGGGTAATTCCATGTGACATGGTTTTTCTTGAACAACAATGATGAGTCATCCTTCATTCATGGATATCAACCAATTATGGTTGTCCCCATTGCTAGTTTAACAATTGAGTTATGATAGATTTTCCCATTACTTGTAAAAATTATTCTCATTTTTTATTTTATTAAAACATATATTTAATCTCCATGGAATATCTCCAAAGTAATTTTAACCTTTTTGTTTTTAGAATTAAATTAAAACATTATAAAATAATTAATTAAATGAAAATATTTATAAGATATTTTGATTGTGAAATGAGTTATGGTTTTTGGCCATGGTATTGTCACAAAACCTATTTACAAGTCAAGGCTCTCATTATATTGTAAGTATTAAGTTTGTATGTGCTTATTAATTAAATTTAAATATGATTACATAATCATTATTTAATTTATATGGTAAAATAAATCTTAATGTATAGCTACTATTTATATGCTATATATTTTAATGTGATATGTATATTAAACTTTGCATTCGGAAAATTGTAATTTTTGATAGGAAGGATGGAGAGTGTGTAGGCTAGGTTTTCATTTACAAACTGTGCCAAGCATGGCACCACCGTTCAACTAGGACGTTTCTTTGATGCCCCTATGGTTCCAAGTTAAGGGGTGTTTGGGACTCGGTATGCTCATAGCTCTGGATGGGGTTTTTTTATGCCCTCTCTTGTGGAGAACCAACTGGACCTTCAATGCCTGGAATCTTGGGAGAAAAATGACAAAGGGGGTTTAGATCTTGTGGATGACTTCATAGTTTGGGCTAACTCCATGATTGAAAACTAGTATAAATGGTGTAGAGGGATGGTTTTTATGCAAGCGCGACACTCTTCTATGTCAATGTGGGCATGCTGAAGTTGTCGTTTTTGCATTTCTTTGGGGTGATCTTGGTTATATTGCAAGTTCCTCCTTTAATCGACCGTTGTGCTTGGAGTTTTTGGTGTGTGAGGTCATTGTAAATGGAGGGTAACTACTAGGTCATCCTATGTGCTCCCTCCCTCCCTTTTTTCTGCTTTATGTGAATACTCTATATCAAATTTACTAGATGTGATAGGTAATATACATTCAATATATATTCATACACATTCCTCTCTTCATGAGCCATCTTCTTCCCCCAGATCTGAGCTACATATACCACAGTTTGGGTGGGAACAAAGCCCATATCAAATCTCTATCAAAAATAAACAAACGAGAAGACCTCTACATTTTGGGTAAGGTGTTTAGACAATGTAAACAACATGAAATAGATCATTGGAGTTAAATGGGGTATTGTTGTCCTTTCTCAAAGACCGCAATTTGAGGGGAAGATACTTCAAAACTCAACCTAGATCAAAGACTATCACATTCAAAGGAACTCACATGTAGTCCTGAATATGGAATTGCGGGTGGAGCTCCATATCATAAAGCACCAAAAGGAATAACCACCTCCTTTAAAGATGCAACGAAAGGAAATCCTTCCTCCTTAGTTGAACATACACAAAACATTCCACACCCAAACATTGTTGAACAAATAGAGCTTTCTTCAACCTTGGAAGTTAATCTTCTAGAAATAAACTTACTCTTCACTACCATGCAAACAAAGGTGATTATATTCAAGTTTAATTTATTTTGGCCAAAACCAAAATCATTACACCAATGGGTCTTTTCCTCTTCGACAACCAACTGTGACATGTATTTATGCTCCAAAGGTTTCTTTATTGTCCATTTTGATACACAAAAGGATCAGATTTTGTTTTAAATTAAGAACCTTGATTCTGGGTAAGGTTTGGCTCTTCACAACCCCATGGTTCCCAAAATTTGATGCAAAAAATATGGTGGTCTCAAAAATGTTGGTTTGGGTGAGACTCCTAAATCTTCCTCTCCTCTTTTGGCATCATTAGGTCTAAAGGATATTGGAAACACTTCGGGAAAATTCAAAAAGAGGGACTTTGAAATAATAGAGAAAGGTATCTTCACTTTTGCTAGAATATGCATGGAGATCGACCTAAGGAAAGGTTTACTAGGTCATATCATTCTAAGACAAAAAGATCTTCAGTGGGCCCAAGTTCTAGACTACGAGAACACAACATTCAAGTGTAGGAATTATTTCCAAACAAGATATTTGAATAATACATGCCCACAGATAAAAAAGAACCCTAAAAAGAAAATGGCATATAAGTCAAGAGGATGGCAGTTCATAGATGCACATCCATTTGAGGAAGAAAAAGAAGAAACTATAAACCTAAACAACAGAGAAGGGGGCATACAAGATAAAAATTCCACTCCTACTCCCAATCAGTGTGGGATTAATTCAATTATGATTTATGAATCAACATTTCAACAAACAATGAAATGGATGGATGATGGATTAGGGGGTACAAAGTAGGCCCACGTATCAAAAAGTTCGGAGTTGGATAAAGAAAAAATTCGAGAGACAACTTTGGGCATTTTGACCTTGGTTCTAGTGGGCCCCCATGCAAGGGATTAACAGCATGTCCAAAAAAAGAAAGGAAAGAATGTGAAGCATAGTGATTCCTACATTACTTGATCTCTCCCCATTGTATTATTCCTTATTTCTCTTTTCTTTTTGGTTTTAATACTTGTTTAGTTTTGCCACACAAGGGTTTGACAAATTCTTAATAAATACACTCATCATGAGTGTATATACAAAATGTATTTTATTTTCATATATGAACGAAAGTATGGGTTTTTTCCCTAGGAAAAAAATATAATATGTATATTATAATTTTACTATATAACAAACTAAATTTTATTATTTTTATTACTTTTAATTTTTTGTATTAATTGAGCCAACATTTAAATCTTTACACTCATTTACAAACACCACAACATCTCCCCCATATTGGGCTCTATACTAGGGTAAATCCATCTTAACTGCAAATCTACCAAGCTCCCAAAAGGATCAAATCTCTCAAGATGCAAACTATTTTTCCACTGCAAAACTTGAGGAAAGGTTTGCACCTCCAGAGATTTGACTCAACTCATGGCTTGGTAGATCCTTAGTTAAGATGGAACTATGGCAGTTCCTAATAATATTATTTGTATTATTCAAAAATTTCACATCTCTCTATATAAAAGTGTTCTCATTTTTAATTTAACTAAAAATTTGATTTAATCTCTATGAAATATTTTAGAGTGATCCATCTTGGCTTTTGGTCCATCCTGAGTTAAGATGGACCTAGGTTGGTTTAACTTCCCCCTTTAAATAGGTTATATTCCACATGAATACCATGGGTTCTCAAACCTGGAGCTCAAAAACCATACCGAATCAAGTTTATCTTAAATACAAAACAAAAATTAATAATAATAACAATAACTTATAATTTTTATTTTGGTTATTTGAGTTTAAAGTTATTTTTATTTTAACATAGGGTTATTTTTTATTTTTATTTTTAATTTATTTTGACCAAGTAAAAATGTTTATAGGATATACAAACTTTTGCAGATTGTGACCTTTTTCTTTGAATTTAATTAAAAATGTTATAAAAATATTTTAATTTTTTTTATTGTGAAATGAGTTATGGTTTTGGGATGTGGCATTAAAAGCTATTTTTAGTGAACAAATTTATTTACACGTTAACACTTGTTATACTGTCAATATTATGTTTTGATGTGCTATAATTAAATTTATATGGTTACAAAATCATTTTTTAATTTTTATAGTAAAATAATATAATTTATAGCTGGTATATATTTAATTGTGATATTTATATTTATTTTTCTTTTATCTAAAAATCATTAGTAATTTTATTAATAAAACAAAATAATATAACATATTGAATTTGATTATTTTTATTTTATTTTTCTTTGTATTAATTGAGCCAACAATTAAATGTTTATACTCATTTATAGGACAATGCAACATCTCTGTGTTGGGTGTATATTACTTTGAAGGTTTTATTTGTATTACTTTAATTGCTCATTGTTGAAAATACAGTTTTGTATAGTCATTTCAGAAAACAGTTCCAACATTGTAATATGACAATTTTATTAATAGAAAAGCAAGTTTTTTCTTTTCTGGAAAAAAAAAAAAAATTACTTTTAACTTTTTTTAATTAATTGATCCAACATTTAGATGTTTACATTCATTTATGAACACTACAACATATCCCCTTATTAGGCTCTACATTAATTTTGGCCTTTTATTATTTTTAATTGAGCCCACATTTACACTAATACAACATAGCCCTCATATTGTGTTAAGAAAGCTTTTTAACACAATTACTTTTAACCTTTTATTATTTTTTAATTAACTGGACATCAGAGTGTAGTTGGTAAGGTTTTTCCCTGAGAATTTTAAACCAAATGTATGTTGATTGTTCTATAAACATATCTATAAATTTAAATTAATATAAATTTCCTTGATAATGCTAAAAAAAGGAGAAAATAAAAATTGTGTTTTTTTTAAAGTATCAAGAAAGAATTTATGCTCCTAAGTTTAAAGTGCTTAAAAATATTGTTTAACAAATCATATATGTGGAATCATAAATGAAAATAAGGATCTCTAGTTCCCCTAAATTTTCATTTTGAGTCTAGTTGCCTTCAATTGCATTAGATGGCTCCTCATTATAAGGGAGATCAATTTTAAGATTGGCTAAATAGACAAGCAATTCTTCAATATTAGAGAGACTAGAAAAGAGCTCATTCATCCTAGTTTGGAGAACTAATAGTGCTTTAGACTCCTTTCCCAATTCCTAAGGGACAATTTTTTTCTAGAGATTGTCGTGGCTTCATCAAGCTTGAAATTTGTGCACTCTCACCACACCACATTTTTTTTAATAGCCTTCGCTGATTTTAAATTGCATGGCTCATATGGTTGTTGTGCTTTTTTCCATGTTCCATATGACTTCCTCTACATCCCAAGAAACACTAGACAACTGCATGCCTCACCATCATCTCCATGCATTCCTAACAAATTAAGATCAAAATTCAAATCAAGGCATAGAGAGAAGCAACACTCCTCATTTCAAACTACTCCAAATAAATAGATTGAACTAGAAGCTAAGTTACGAGGAGCAACAATATTTTGAGACAAATCTACCATGTAAATATTATCATAGGTATAAGATATTAGATGGAGTAATTCTCCTGAACTAGAAGAGTATGTTTAGCACAAGTGATCATTAATAATGAAACGAAATGAATGTTATAAGGCTTCCTACCCTTAGAGGTATAACCACCTACTCTCCCCCTCAATAAAGTCCCAATCTAAGTTGGGACTTTAAGTGGAGCAAAGGAGAAGAGGGAGTGCCACCTCTTTCCTTAAGCCACATAACACCATGAAACTCTCCATTGTAACACCATGAAACTCTCCATTGTCACTCTTGCATGGTGTTGCCTCTTGGTGGGATAGGAGTGAAATGTGAGTGCTTTTCTCCCATTAAAAGGGATTTAAGAATGAGATTAGATCCTATATGTACTTTCTTTTAATCTAAAAGAACTATACTAATCAAAGTTGTAAAGAAATAAGATCAATTTGGAACCTCTGCAAGCCAAAAATAGTGAATACAAACATTCCATTGACTCAATGTTTTAATGATCACTGTAGATTTCCCAACAATAATTACATCACTTTGATCAACTTTCTTACCTTCAATTTAGCCCAATAATTTGCCATTGCAACCTTTGCATAAGCTTCTTAATTTGCCACTGAATTTGCCACATCAACTTTTACAAACAATTTACATTATTGTTTGTAGAACCTTCCAAATTCCATGCAAATGAAAGCTACGGATTTCCTACTAAATATAACAAATTATAATAACAAATAACAAATATAAATTTATATGATGAAGTTTCAAAATTATTTCCTTCTAAATATAACAAATTAGGATAACAAATATAAATTTATATGATGAAGTTCCAAAAATATAAAATAATAGCGCATAATCACTATTATGTTATTATTACTATTTATTTAATCATTAAAATAGTTTATGATTTTATCAAGATAATTAAAAATCTTCCGTGGAATATCACATTACATTCCATTTTTGGGAAAGTATCAGCATCTCAATCGGAAGAATCTAACAACTTGCTGTGCCTCAACATCCTGAAAAGCAATAAAAATACAAATAATAAATATTTCATAAACATTATCCTGGCTACAAGCCTGGATATGGTCAGGGTGCGTCTGGGGAGGAATCCGCAGGTAACGACAGCCACTTGCCAGGGCCGATCCCATGTCGATCAAAACTTTGATTTAAAAAAATACCACGTCAGCTCTCTATCCCTGACAACTTCATCCAATGGGGAACCTCCATGTGACCATGAATGAGTAGTAGGGAGAGTTTAGCTCTATATATTGAACAGAAGGCAGCCGCCCATCCCAACATGTGTGTAGAAGCATTTGGTGAAGTGGGTTGCGAATAGAAATTAGCTGAGCCTCATGTCATCTAGTTTCGCTAACAGTCTTCTGAATTTGGTTGGGAATTATCAGGCTGTATGATCTGAAATCCTTGTTGGGGAGATTGCGGTGTAATTAATTCACGTTGTGAAGAAATTGGGGGTTGGATTCTATCTCTTATTCTCATGTTGCATATTGGATTGTGAGTTTTGTTGATAATTCTCAGGCTGTATGATCTGAGATCCCTGTGTGAGGCCGATTGAGATATAGTTGATTTATTCTCTGCAGAAATTAGGGGTGGGATTCGATCTGCTGCAGCAGCTGTGGAGGAAATTTGGAGGGTTTCTTCGTTGAGAGTGCGGAGAGACGAAATTAAGTCCAATCAAGGAGAAGCAAGGTCTGTCAAGTTGTAGCAACACGGCTATTACCAGAAGTCATTTCCTTCTCCATCTCCATGACACCAGGAGAAGGTTTTTGCGGAGTAGGAACGCTATCAGTGCACTAGAGACGACTACGTCGCCGCACGGAGGGAGAGGAGCTTTGCCCTCGGAAGGCGGAAGCCCTTCTGATCTCCAGTTTCTTGCAGGAGGCGGCCGTGGGCTTGCCCTTTTCTGCCTCGCCCATCCATTTCTTCTGAGCAAAGAAGAACTTTGGGAGAGGGAGAGGTAGTTTAGTTTAATTTAGGCGTCCATCAAATCACTCATATTACTTGTCGTTAACAACCATGTTGACCATAAAGAGATGCCCTACTATTGTGTCTAACTACCAGGAGGGTTCTGAAGGGGTTGGCTGCGGTCGTAACTGTTTAGGCCAATGCTGTGTTCCAGGTAAAATTCCTACTCTCCTTCCATATTTTTCAACAACTGTTTCTTGTATGCATTTTCCCCTTTTAATTCGATCTATTGGGGTTTTTGTTTTGTGTCTTTAGTCTTACAGTTTTGTTAGTTTCGACTGTGAGATGATTTATTTGGAAGGTGGCAATGTTTATCCGATAGTTGTTTGTGACTGCTAGCTTTGCATTAAAAATATGCCAAAGTTTGAGCTTCATACTTCAGATTCCTATCTTTCCATTTTTGTTAAAGAATCGGCTTTTGCTCAATGCTGATTCATACTACGGTGCCTCTTCCTTTTGACTGTTTACTCTGACAGTATCACTGAGTGACAGTTTTTACCTTTATGGAATGCCAAATCTGGGAGAATGCAGATTTGTCATTGAAGTTTGTTCATTTGCAATGCTGATTTTGAGCTTGGTGGCTTTTTATTGAGGGCATTTATATTGTATATTCTGTTAGTTATATGGATCATAGATACTGTTTACTTTGATAATGGTTTTGTTCTCTCTTTGTACCTAGAGAAAGTTGTTTTCTATAACTTAATATGAGGAAGATGTGTAACATTCGTGTATTTCTTTAGCCTAGTCCTTACTTTGCACCTAGAAAAGCAAAGTGCATTTTACAACCCAATATGAGGGAGAATGTGTAACATCCATCCCTCACCTAGGAAGTGAGATGCATTGTACAACACAACATGGATGAGATGTTATAGATCAAAATACAACAATAAAATAAAATTCCCTTGTCCTATAAACAACAAGGTCACATACACCATACATTAATTAAGGGTCTCATACATCAATTTTATGTCTAGGTAGGCATTGACCTTGTCTAGGTAGGTCTTGACCTTAAAATTAGATGATTATTATTATTATTATTTCCATATAATGCATTTTATGGGAAACTCACTAGATAATTCCCTTCATTTGAAGGATAAACTGAATTCTCTGCTGCTTAACGCAAGGTCAATAGTTAACCATTAGCAATTGGTTCATAAAAAGAGCAAGCATGCTACAAAGTGGGATTTGAATCTTGATGAGGGGATAATAATTTCCCACACTCCAATTTGTATCTTGATGAGGGGATAATAACTTTCCACACTCAAGCTATACCCAGTTGACTAAATATATATGTTCATCTTTAGCACTAAGAGATTTGCATCTTAGTTTCTTTTTGGATGCGTAATAGATCCATTGTTAAGATAGGCATATAAAGGTTAATCCTGGAGGTGTGCTGGATAGGTTGTTTTGCATATGAGGTATGTTATAAATTCCTTTTAAGGGCATTTATAGTTTGTTTGACTCTCCGACTCTTTACATATCTCCATGTTCTAGTGATTTAATTGATCCCAATCAAGAAATGGACCATATCTGCTTGGTCTTTCAGTCTTCGATTGCCACGTTTACATAATTACTACGGCATTCTCTGTGATTATGGTTAGGTCTACACGTCTTCAGTTAAACTGTCATTAATCAGTGTCAGCTTGTTTTCATTTAGAAAACCGTGATAACCGTCCCATACATAAGTTTGTGATTCAAAATCTCTGAAAGGATGTTGTTGTTCAATTGAATGTTTGGTTGCGAATCTACAACTGTCAGAGTCCCACGTCTTTGTGGTTAATTTGGGTTTAAGAAGTAAGTTTGACATCTAGTTTTGCATCTTTCATCTAATCAGTAAGTTTGACATCTAGTTTTGCATCTTTCATCTAATCAGGTTAAAGGATGGATCTTTTTCCATCATATTTGTAGTAGATAGCTATAGATTTGTTTTTCATGGAGCTTTTGGTACACTTGGTTTGTTGTTTGGTTGGCTTTATTTGGAAATTTTGTGTTCTAATTTGTAAGACCTTTTTATCTTTTCTCACACCTTGTCATCTAAACGCTCACGTGTGGCCTAATCTTAAGTCTTTGTGGTTGTAATGCTACAACTTACAAAGGGCCATTTTGCTTGAGATTGTTGTCTTTTTTATGCATTTATGAATGCAAGCCTACTAGAGGCGCAGTGGCATAGTGGCATATTTCTTGTTGAGGATTTTGATCCCTCTTCAATACGACTACCACTTCTGAGCAGCGATTCTGATGCTTGCATTTAATTTCAGTCTCGAAGTTGCCTTTGTACACCTTCAGGAGAAGGCACACCATTGTTGAAGAGAAACACTTCGATAAAGATGTTGAGATGGCAGTTACTCCTTTCCTTGACAGTCTGCTTATTGGGCAGGTGAGAATTATATCTTATTTCTGGTTTAGTGGGGAAAAAACCATTGAGTGTGTCCTTTTAAGAAACATATGTATGAATACTGATATCTTCTTTTACATGACGAGTTGGCAGTGGGAGGAAAGGATGCAGAGGGGTCTGTTCCGCTATGATGTTACTACATGTGAAACCAAGGTTGGAATTATGTTAAAACCATTTTCCAATTATCAGTTGTTTGAAGAATACCCTTTGTAGAATATTCTATTTTTAGCAACTGGTTCTGTTTTTAAGGTATGTTCAACTGCTCCAATTTAAGTATGGATTTTGGGTGATATTTACAAGGGCAGGTTTTGACGAGGATTATATCCAAAATACTGTGGAAATTATTGTAGGTCATCCCTGGTAATTATGGTTTCATTGCTCAGCTGAATGAAGGGCGCCATCTTAAGAAACGTCCCACTGAATTTCGAGTGGACAAGGTGCAGCAGGACTTTGACCCCAGCAAATTCAACTTCACCAAAGTAGGCCAGGAAGAGGTGCTCTTTCGTTTTGAAGAAAGTGAGGAAGACAAAGTTCAGTACTTGGAGAAGGCCCCTGTCTTGGATAGTCCAAACGTGATTGCCATCAATGTAAGTGAAATTAATGATGATGGCAGCATTTTTTGATGCAGTGTTTTGAGGTATTTTGAATGTTGAAAGATGCCGTTCATTGATCATCCGTTTTATATTGCAGGTGAGTCCAATTGAATATGGGCATGTGCTTCTCGTCCCAAGAGTATTGGACTGCTTGCCCCAACGCATTGACCATGATAGTTTACTATTAGCTTTGCATTTGGCTGCTGAGGCTGGAAACCCATCTTTTCGTCTTGGGTACAATAGCCTCGGAGCTTTTGCAACTATAAACCATCTACACTTTCAAGTAAGACTGCTATTCTACTTACAAAATTTGATTCTTTGTTCTATGAAAGTGTTTCTATGTAACTTTTGAACAGTAACAAGAGGTTAAAGAAACATTTTTTTTTCAGTGTCCAGTTCATTGGCTTCAATAGCGTGCTTTGGACTGTAGAGATAAGATTACAATTATGACGTCTGAAAATTTTGCAATTTGGCATGATGAATCGAACATTGTGGCAGGCTTATTATTTGGCACTTCCTTTCCCCGTTGAAAAAGCACACACGAAAAGAGTACCATTGAAGTCTGAGAAAGGCGGGGTCAAAATCTCTAAGCTCTGCAACTATCCTGTGAGAGGCCTTGTTTTTGAAGGGGGTAATACTTTGGAGGACCTCTGCAATGCCGTTGGCAGCTCTTGCATCTGCCTTCAAGATAACAACATACCATACAATGTGCTCATTGCAGATTGTGGCAAAAGAGTTTTTCTGTTTCCTCAGGTACAGTGCACTAGCATATAGTTTTTGCTTCCTCGTGTAAAGTAGTATATTGATGGTGGTGTCAAGACATTCTTGTCTTCTTTTGTAACGTTTAAAATTTCTCGGTTTATTTCTGAAAATCTGGAGTTGTTTTTGTTACCAGTGCTATGCAGAAAAACAGGCTTTGGGAGAAGTGGATCAAGAGATATTAGACACTCAAGTGAATCCTGCTGTGTGGGAAATTAGCGGACACATCGTTTTGAAGAGAAAGCAGGACTTTGACAGGGCTTCTGAGGACTATGCATGGAAATTACTTGCTGAAGTCTCTTTGTCAGAGGAAAGATTTGAAGAAGTCGAAGCCTATATTTTGGAAGCAGTAGCTAGTGGTGAGGTGCAGACTGAAGAAGAGGAAGAAGCTGCTGTTGTGGAAGATGAGGATCCTCTTCATCATTCCTTGAAGAATAACCATGATGCCCCTGTGCATTTGAATGAAGGATGCCTCGTGCTCCCGTGATCGAACTATTTACTGTCTGTTTTCATTCCTCGAAGAATAACCATAATGCCTCTGTGCATATGGATGAAGGACGCCCTATGTTCTTGTGATCAAACTATTTACTTTTTTTTTTTTGAAAACTATTATCTGAGCAGGACCTATCTATATGCTATATATTGCATATAAACTGGTGGTTGGACATAAAATATCTATATTCACATGCTTTCTGCTTGTTATTTTTATGTAGAAGGGTACAGCATTTCAGTACTTTTTTGTTGCTTTATATTCTGGTTGGAAAATTAAACTATTTGCAATGCTGCCATGTTGCTGCATTAATTAGATTTCTCAAGTATCTTTTCTACAATGTTATGGAGATCTAGTAGTTTTCTGTCATTATATTTAATTTAGTAGTTTGCTGTCATTTGAAAAACATACTAGATTTGAAATTATTTTTGCTGTTATTTTATATATATTTTAGACTTGATCTTTACCTTTCTTGCAATGGAGTTCCTTTGCAACTTGACATATTTATCAACGAATAATGCTTTTATTGGTTTTAATCCATTAACAAAAAATTGGATTCTTTTAACTCTTCTAACTTTTTGTTGGAAATTAAAAGTTTGCAATGCTGCCCATGTTACTACATTGATTAAATTTCACTCAGCGAATTTAGAATGCTGCCCTTGTGTAGAATGTGAACTGCGGAGAAATTTTGGACTCTTTTTTATTTTCAATGTTGCACATGTTAGTCATTAGTTAAATTTCTCTTTCAAAAAATATCTGTGGGGATCTGATAACCATGGGAGATTACAGGAGCCCTTGACTGTTAACTGCATAATTGAGAATGTTATCTGTACGGCGTTTGGCTTTAAATGGCTGGAACAAAGGATTTTTTTTTTCAAGTCTTTTTGGAGGCTAGAGGAGTCCTTGTATTGACAGTTAACTGCATGTTTGAAAACGTGATCTGTTTCATTCCTTGCACCTATAATACTGTTATGTTTATCATGTTAGAGCCCTATTTCTCCACAGCTAATGCAACTATGATGGTTTACTTTATTTAATGTTGGTAAATATATATTTTAATTGGAACTCATTTGAATCAGTAACCTATATAAATGTCCTAAATGGGCTAGTTACAACTTGTTTTTGGAGGCTTAACACATATACTTAGAGTAATGAATTGTTCAAATAATTTATATCCCACTAAAACTTTATTTTATTGCCCTTGCAACTTTTATGTATTTATGAAACTTTTATTTATTTATGTGATGTTATTTATTTTAACTTAGGTATATTTTTATTTATTTTTTTATAAATGAAAATGAATTATTGATATTAATTGATATCGATTTAATATTTATTTTGAAATAGGGTTTTTAGAATTTTAACTTAAATATCAATAATTATCACATGATTGGTAAGAATTTAATTTCTATATAATATTTTATTCTAGATTAATCTTAATAGTAGTTACAAATCAAAAGTAGTTATGCTCATAGTAAGGTGGGAATGAATGCTCATAGTAAGGTGGGAGTGAATCTCAATGATCAAGAATCTTGTTACATGTTAATTCATATAT
>APFE031308626.1:0-16845 GCA_000404065.3 Pinus taeda | reverse complement strand
ACAAGTTCCTTTGACTAACAATTAGTAGTGCATAAAAATAATAGGATCCATTTATGTTGTCGGTGATAGGGTCCATAAAAGTTTGAATCATGGCATGAACTGAAAGCATGTTATCATCTGTAAAATGATGATTTTTAACAAGAGTTTTTATGGAGGACATTAAACCTTTCACGTCAGTTCAGACACCCTTGACAAAAAAAAGAACATGGGTGCCTAATAAGTGTTGAGATGCATTTGAGCCTCTATCTTCACTGACAAAAGTCCAAATTTTGTTAGCCACAAATCCTAAGACCTGTAGGAAGGATCGAGGTTTGAATAAATCAAAAAACCTCACAAAAAGGTCTATTTCCTCTTGAATCCCTTGGTCAGACTCAAATCATCATAATAATCATCATACTTTTCCCACAATTCTGAGATCAATGGATCTAAACATTGTTACTTTCTAATGAAGTGTCAATATGGCCCTCTTTTAGAACTACAACACCTCAATTTTTGTGCAAAGGCTAAAGCAATGAATTTATTACAAAGATTCAGATCTTTCTTCCTTGCTGCAACATACAAGAATCATCATAACCTACAAATCTACATCCATCCTTTCCCTAAAAGGAAAAAATAAAATTCCATAATGCATCATTATGCCTACCAATCTTATGATGGCCTGCAAATCAGCTACTCAAATTCTAAAGCAAATTGTGCCATCATAATCCTTGTGAAAATTTACTTCATATGGGTATACAATTGACCCCGCTATGACCTCCATCCTTACGCTAAAGGAAAAACAAGTAAAATTTCATAATGTATCATGATACCCCTCAACCCAATGATGGATTGAGAATCCATTACTCAAATGCAAAAAAAAATTATATTTTTTTGATCCTTGTGGAAAATCAGTTCAGATGAGTATAAACTTGACCCCATTCTCACACTGTAAAATCCAAGCCTCAAGGGAATCTTACAAATTCCTCAAATATTCCTCCTACGTCAAGGTTCCACACTCAAGGCTCTAAAGATCAAGGTTACACATGTTCACAGTTTCATTGGTTGTTGTTCCTGTTCACAGTTCCATACTACACACAGCCCCATTGTCGGACCACAACTACTTGTTGGATTGAAAATAAGTTTTTATTATATCCATTGGTGGTCGGTGTAATCTTATATGTTGGTGAAATTTTTATAAGTGTCGTTGACAGAAAGGGGGTCCAGTGTTCAATACTCTCCCGTGCTAACTTTGTTACCAAACGCCAACTTTAACTACCACTCGATCGACAGTTTGTTTTGGATGTTGTAATTTTTTGTTGGCGATGGTTTTGTTCAGTGCGCTAGTTGTTTGGGATAGCTAGTTTGGCCGGTGCAGGTTCAACCTTCACCAACCCTATTATATATATATATAGCAACCATTGGAAATTGTAATATGTGTCCATACCTATCAGATTTCAAAACCTCCCCCTGCATGATTGTACAATCATCTTTCTCATTGTACATTTCCATGTCAACAATTGAAATCATCAAATTACTATCATCTGAACATTGGTTCGGTGGTTTTTTAACCATCATTTTCGGTGTCAGAAGCCAATGTGGATTCAACTCCCACTAACCCAGTTTTGACTACACAAAAAATTACATATTTGGCCTGACACTAAAGAAATTCATCGGCAAATGTAAGTTATCCATTGTCCTAGCATTATGACCACCTCTTGTTGTATAACAGATATGTTCTTAACTGTTTTTAGTTTCCTATGTATTTTCGGGTCATTGTTGTTAGGCTAAATGGCATGGGTTCAACCCTCGCCAGTGTGATGTGGTGTTATGTTCACCAGTCGGTTGAAACCATGATTGTAACTGTCAGGCAGGTTAGCTAAAAAAAATTGAGTTGCTCAGTCATGACCTAATTGATCATTGAATGGGTGCCACGTGGCATGGCTTGACTGGATCACGTGGTCCCCTTCCATTGGTCCAAAAATCATAGTCACCTAAACATGTCACCTCTTTCGTGTATACCATGTCAGATTTCTATCACCTTTCCATGTTAGCACCTGACTATTTTCCCATCACTGTACGGTTTGCCACATCAACACTGAATTGGCCCGCCACATCAGCGCACTATCTACCATAAAATCCTATTGACTTCATCTCTTGTCACGTTTCCTTGTCATGTCGCCTATACAGACTGACATGTCAATTGTATAGACTACCACGCGACAGTCAAACTTTTACTTTTACTTCTTTCTTTTTGTCCCTAAAAGTTTATCGGGACATAACTTTTGCATAAAAGTTTGGGTTGAGGTCTCGTTCACACCAATGGAATTAGGATAACGTGCTCTTCAATATGATTATTTTTTTTCAAAAAAAGCATAGACTTTAATTTTTAAGCCATTAGGGATCCAATTGGATCATTGTTAGCTCCAACTAGTCATCAGATTAATTCATTTACATGAGGTTTCAAGCACCTCATCACCCATGCATTCCATCAAATTTCCTCAACATTCGTGTGTTATGAAATACTATATCGACATCTATATAAACTACCTTTATAAAATGTTATACGTCATACATTTAATGGCATCATGTAACTTCAATTAATGTAACCTAAAATTCATTACACATTTCAATCAGAGGTACTTACCTCAATCTATGACAAGGAAATTGGGTGTTGGATTGCAACCCTCCACCCAACAACAAATTGGCCTGCATTGTGGCTTTCCTATAGCCAATCACCATTGAGCCATATTTTTGAGCTTGAGGAGGTCTTCTCTAAGGATTAAATGAATTATGCTAAGTTAGATGGGCTACCTTAGCCTCCACTTGTGTGTTCTTCCATAAAGACGATGGATGGTCTAGTCTCATGTAGTTTGCAATTTTCAAAACGTACAGTGCATAGTCTCATTCGATCTACAGTCCATGTGCCTGCTCCATTCACCGTTGAACCTTACACACCTCGAATTATCCTATCTCCTTTCTCTACACTCAGGCTTGATTTTTCTCATCAAAAACAATCTTCTCCCCTGCATATCTCCTTCTCAATTTAGCTTGTTTGTAACTATAATGGCCAGAACACCCTAGCCTAATAGATCTGTGCCATGGACCTACGTATATTCATTTATTTTTTTGTGTTCTAGTGGTTTGTTACATTGGGTGGCTAGCTCATCCTAGCATGTTTCCATCCACCAATGTATTTCTCTTTGCATGGACATACCACTATTTTATTTTTCTTTTTATTTATTATGATGTTGCAAAGTAGTGTGCTCTTGTCCTACATCCTTTCTAGTAATTAAATACATTAATTCCCTGTTTTCACAGCTTTCAACTTACATGGTTGTGACAACCATAAGAATCCCAAGCAGTTTACCTTCTTTTTCTATGGAATATGTGTCTCATGATCTCAGCTATTTTCTTTTAATCATTAATTACAATATTTAAATTACATGGAGAAGTGGTTGGGAGTTGTGATAGAAACAATATGTAAGATACCCAGGAAGGAGATGAATATCAATGATAGGCATTGTTGTAAATTATGTTATCATCTATTTTTTTTTGTCTTACTAGTATTTTACAGACTTTACAGAAGTGTAAGAATAGTAAAAAGTAGTAGAAAAAGTATGGACTGAAGGAAGTAATATCATATCGCCCAATTTTGTAAGACTTTTATTTTGAGCTACATCTCCTTCACATGTACTATCTTGTTAGTCTTTAAATCAACATTAAGAAAAAACAATCATGTGAAGAAAATAATAATTGACAAGTGACCACACCTAAAAGCATTAAATGTTTAAACTTTAGTAGGTGGCCCAAAAATTTGGAGTTTATCCAACCAATAAAGAGAATTAAGACTACGATTTGTTATGATGGGGCCTAGGGTAGAAAGTAATATGTCTTGTTGTGTTTAGCGACTTCGGGTAATTTTCCAAACTGTAAACTTGCGAAGTTTTAAAACCTTTCAATTGTAACCTCAAAATTCATACGTTTGACCAATATTCATTTGAGAGGTCAAATGTCAAAGAAGAAATATAACATATATATTCACATTCCTTAGAGCTCAAGCTAATGGGTTGGTAATGAAGCCAAAAGAGAAATAAAATAAACTGAACTTGTGAATGGATTATGCACACATAAAAGAAACAGTGCACATGAATCAAATGTTTAACAGTTGAATTTCTAAGCCGTTGTATTTTGACATAATAATAATACAATAAAAAACCAAGAACAAATTGAGAAGAAGAAGACATGTAAAGGAAAGAAAAATACACGTGATTCATTCTAAAAGACAAATCAAGGTATCATAAATTTTAAGACTTCCAAGAATTATCTATAAGGTAATACAAGTTTCAATAAATTCTCATAATTTCACGAGATAACACAAGTTATTTTTATTTTTTAAATTAGTGATATATACAAAAAAAATTACAACAATGGTTTATGATTAAAAAAAATTACTTTCAGTCGATAGGATTTATTGGCATATACCATGCAATGGGATTTTGAAAGTTCGATGATGACCTACTTACTAGCACAACTATATAATTAAATGGTATGTAAATGTAAGGAATGTTCTATGTTTTATAATTGTTATCCCATTGCAAATACGGACATCACCCACCCATCCATGCTAGGGACATCCACCAAGAAACCTTAGGATAGGACATTTAAAGTTTTCTTCTAAAGCAATTGACTCTCCCCCTTGTTCTTTTTCTATGTGGTGGTATGCAAAATATTCTTAGTAACCTGAACTTGAGTGTTAGAAATAATCGATGATAACAACGAAATTATTTTAGATGAGGATGGAATTCCTCCATATTTAGAGTTTGATCTTTATTGAGAAGTAAGGACAACTCCTATAAGTAAGGGAAATACTATCACCTTAAAAATGGTACAAAACCTATATTTAATGAGGTTGGCACCATTTTCACAAATAGTAGTAGAAATGATGTTCAAGAGAAGCATAATCATCTTATTAATGCATATGATATCGAATTTGGTTCATATTCTGTCCATTTTCATTTTCTACTTATTTTAAGAGGTCAATAGTTTTCACTGCCACTATTCAATTTGGTTTATTGATCGTTTTCCTTTTCCATTCAAAATATTTTCTCACATGAATCACTTATTATGGTTCGCTTGTATCTCCACCTATATTCTCATTATGCGGAGTTGTCTAATTGTTGTAATCATTTGGATGCTTTTTGTCCTTTTGTGTCTTCCATAAATTTTTTCTATCTATTATTAGAGTAGGATTGTTGTCCATTTTACTTAACTAGGAAATAAATTTCATAACTTCTTCTAGAAATGTAATTAAATATTGTCTATGAAACCTAATGTAGTTGGATTTTAGATTTAGTCGCATCAGAGGCACTTGGGTGGTGGAAATTCTTTTAACCAATTTATGTCAACTACAAGTCTATATATTTTGATTAAAAATTTAAAGTAAAAAACCATAAAACCAAAAAATGTTGTAAAATGAATTATGATTATTATAAAAAAATAAAAATATAAATTCCTCTTCGGGCCCTTGGGTGGGATCAATATAATTCTCAGAATTGGATTAAGCCTGCCAACGGGCCCACAGCCCTCGACTAGCAAAGGTGCATGTAGCTTTGCCTACACAAGGCAATGCCTTGCTGAGCCCCTAGGGAGGTGTCACGCCCCCAATATTTTTTTTTCTTAATTGGGCGGGTGCGGCACCACCTAAGCTATTAAGATGTTCCATCTTTAACATTCTTTACGGACTACGCCTTAACAAATTACAGTCTTTATGATAACATTAACACATTAGAAAACCATCAACAATGCTTGATAATAAACCCAACATAACAATATTAACACGGCAATATAGTAATAATTCAATATTTCATTACAATGTATAGTTTACAGCTTGGGAGGGCGACCGCCTGTGCACACCCGCATGGCGGTCTGCCAAGACTCCGCCGAAACCAGTTACAAAACAACCCTCGTGCAGTCGGGTAGGCACACCCCGTGCACGGCCCTTCGCCAATACTCAAATGTCCAACAGTCGTTCAGACGTCGAGCGGGTGGGCGCACCTCGTGCACGACCCACCGCCGATACCTAATACACTGCTGCTGTTTATCTGCTGCACGAACCGTTCACCGGGCGGGTGGGCGAACCCCCTGCACAGCCCACCGCCAAATACCATACCCGATATATATCCGCTGCACTACCGTTCACCGGGCGGGTGGGCGCACCCTATGCACAACCCACCGCCAAATACAACGCCCGATATATATCGCTGCACGACCCGTTCACCGGGCGGGTGGGCGCACCCCCTGCACAGCCCACCGCCAAATACGCGCCTGATATATATTCGCTGCACGACCCGTTCACTGGGCAGGTGGGTGCACCCCGTGCACAGCCCACCGCCAAATACAACACCCGATATATATCTGCTACACGAACTGTTCGTTGGGCGGGCGCACCTGTGCACAGCCCACCGTCAATACGACACCCGCTATATATCTGCACGAACCGGCGTCGGGCGGGCGGGCGCACCCCGTGCACAACCTTGCCCACACCTCGACCCGTGGCTAAGTGCGATACCAAGTGCACTACCGAAACCTGTATGTCGTTTCGTCCTTGCCCAGCTCGGCGAGCACATCCACTCGCTGCGGTATCTGTGCTATCCTTGCTCCACCCTTGTGAAAATGAGATGTGATCGATTTGATGATCCGAATGAATCACAGCCATCCCATACTTATATGCTCCAGCCATGCATTTCTTTATTAAAGCCGACGCTTTAATTAGTTTGATGAACACCCCTTCGCCCATGTTTTACATGTCGGCTTGGGTTGTTCATCTTTTTGTTCTCCACCGCATATAAACACCTTCGCAAGCCCATAGCCATCCGCGCGCTCATATGCGATGGTGACTCCACACTTGGTCATTTCCGCGAGGAGGTGGGGCGCGCGCCTGGGCAGAGCCGCAGGTCGCTACATTCTCCCCCACCCGAAGTCATTGTCGTCCCGACAATTCTTGCTCTCCTCCTCAATTTTCTGTCATACTTCGCGATCTTGTCCTTCCATCTCCAAAATGAATCCTCCGTCTCCCAGCTCTCCTCCTCTGGTGCATCC
The DNA here is from genome assembly GCA_000404065.3 of Pinus taeda. Taxonomy (NCBI): domain Eukaryota; kingdom Viridiplantae; phylum Streptophyta; class Pinopsida; order Pinales; family Pinaceae; genus Pinus; species Pinus taeda. The sequence goes on along the minus strand of APFE031308626.1, from coordinate 9,768 downwards.
TTCCATCTGCAAAGAAATTCCCGTCGTCGGTGGCAACCAACACCAGTAGTTCTGAGACTCACAATCTTCTCCAACTCTAGTCCTGGCCTGTCCACAATTCCAGCTGGTCCTCTTGTCGGTTCAACTCTCTCTGCATGGTTTGAATCAAGTCGACATCGCTTCAACTGACTCACATGAAAAACTGGGTGTTTCATGTTCATATGGCGTGGAAGCTCCAGCTCGTAAGCAGCTTCCCCCACTCTCTTCTTTACTCGGAATTGTCCCTTGTACTTCCGTGTCAGTTTGTTCGTCGTCCCCTTGGCCAGCTGAAACTGCTCCCCGGTGATCCTGAGGAACACCATATCCCCTACATCAAAGTGTGCCTCTCATCTCCTACGATCAACATATTTTTTCATCCTTCTTGCAGCTTTGTGCAAGTGCAACCGTGCTAGCTCCAAGGTCTCTTCCCAAGCCTTCATGAGCCTCTTCGCATGAGGGTTTGTCAAGAAGCCTCCTGTTACCACGGTATGTGGTGCAACTGGCATCTGTCCATTTACCAACTCAAATGGGCCACACCCTGTTGCGGAACTCTTCTGAATATTGTGGCTGAACTGAGCAATATCCAAGAGTTCGGGCCAATTCTTCTGATCAGCTGTCACATAATGCCACAAGTAGTCCTCCAGCAGTGCGTTGATCCTCTCAGTCTGCCCATCTGTCTGCAGATGGTAACTCGAACTCATCAAAAACTCTGTCCTGACCAACTTGAACAATGTATTCCAGAATCTCCCTGTAAATCGTGGATCTCTGTCTGACACAATACTCAATGGTATTCCCCAATACTTCACTATGTTCTTAAAGAACAATTCCGCTGTCCGCTCAGCTCCACAACGTATCTTTGTAGGAACAAAGACAACATACTTGGAAAAACGATCGACCACGACCATAATCCCATTATACCCCTGCACCTGTGGTAACTGAGTGATGAAGTCCATCGAGACACTCATCCATGGTCTCTCTGGAATCGGTAAAGGTTGTAGTAGTCCTCCCTGCCTTCGATTATCTGATTTGTCCTACTGACAAATGATGCATGTGTGTACATACTCCTCCATATCCTCTCTCATCTTCTATCAAAAGAACCCTCTCTCTAATAACGACAAAGAACGACACTGCCCTGGGTGACCCGCCCACGGAGAGTCGTGGCATTCCTTCAAAAGGTGTCTTCTGTGTCCGGATGACTTTGGAACATAGAGTCGGTTCCCAAAGAACAAGAACCCCTCCCTTAGGAAGAACTTTCGTGTCTTCCCTTCCTTTACCTGCTTCACTATATTCTGCGCCAAAGCATCGGTCCCAACAATTTCTTTCATCTTATTCTGCATCTCCTCTGACATCTAAAATCGACTCCTACCCCTTGTTGCCCGGTCTTCTTCCTCCTCCAATGCTGCAAGTTGCCCTTTCCTGCTAAGGGCATCTGCCACTGCATTGTGCCTACCCGGTCGATACTCGATAGTCATGTCGAACTCTGCCAAGAAGTCTTGCCAACGAGCTTGCTTTGCAGAAAGCTTCAGTTGTGATGCAAAATAACTAGCTGCGATGTTGTCAGTCTTGACAACAAAAGGCTTCCCAATCAGGTAGTGCCTCCATATGCGAAGACAATGGATGATGGCAGTCATTTCCTTCTCATGGACCGGATACCTCTGTTCTCTATCCTACAACTTCCGACTCTCATAGGCCACCGGATGCCCCTCTTGCATAAGGACTCCTCCTATGGCAAAATCTGAAGCATCTGTGTGCACCTCGAATGGTCTCTCGAAGTCAGGTAACTTATCGGTGTTGTAACCATCCTTCTCTTCAACTCATCGAACGCCTTTTGGCATTCCTCCATCCAACACCACTTCTTGTCCTTTTTCAGTAGGTCTGTCAGTGCTGATGTTACTTTGGAGTAACCTTCTACGAACTTCCGCTGGTAGTTGGTCATGCCCAAGAACACCCTCATATCATGGACATTCTTTGGTTCAACCCAGTCCTTGATAGCCTTTACCCTGCTCGGCTCCATCCGTATGTACCCCTGTCCAATGATGTGCCCAAGGAACGATATCTCTGTCTGAGCAAACACACACTTAGATTTTTTCAAGAACAACTGATTCTCCCTCAGTGCCTTGAAAAACATTGCCAAGTGTTTCTTATGATCCTCCATGTTATCACTATAAACCACTATATCATCCAGGTATACCACCACGAACGAGTCCAAGTATGGTCGTAGGACATCATTCATCAGAGTACAAAATTTCGCAGGAGCGTTGCACAACCCAAACAACATAACAAGGAACTCAAAACTACCATACCTTGTTACGATTGCGGTCTTCTTTTTGTCTCCTTCGGCAATCCACACCTGATAATAACCATGCCTCAAGTCTAGCTTGGAAAACACTCGAGCCTTCGCAAGCTTGTCGAAGCAATCTGCAGCCAATGGAAAAGGATACCTGTTCCTCACCGTTTGCTTGTTCAATGCACGGTAGTCACAGCACATCCTTAGCTCATTGCTATCCTTCTTTCGCTGGAATAATACTGGAGCTCCATATGGGGACCTTGAAGGCCTAATGAAACTGGCATCAACTAACTCCTTTAGCTATCATTTTAGTTCCTCCAACTCAGGTCCGGACAACCGATAAGGTGCTTTAGCTGGGGGTTCCTTCCCTGGTTCAAGCTCAATGCTGTGGTCCACCGCACGCCTTGGTGGAAGTTTTTTTCGAAGCTCGTCAGGCATCAAATCTGCATATTCGGCAAGCACATCAGAAATCTCAGCTGAAATGGGCGTCCCCTCTTCATCACCGTCGACTCCTTTGCACACCACCGCATATGTCTCCACATCTGATTCCTTCATGGCTCTCTCCAAACTTACTGCAGAAACATGCTGCACATTGACCTCCCTCCTTTGCCTGTGTGTGGGAAAAGTCCAAGTCCGTGTCTGCCCAACCAGCACCACCTCATCACAAAAGGGAACAACAATAGCCTTGTTGCCCTTCAAGAAATCTTACCCAAGTATTACGTCGAAGTCATTCATCTACATCACTGTGAAGTCCAACTGAACCGTCCAGTCTCCTGCTTGTACCGGCACTTCGTGTGCCAAACCCGTCACCTTGGCCTTGGAGTTCACTGCCTTGACTTCCATGTTGGATGGAAGGATTGTCAGTCCAACAGCTCTAGCCAACCGTGTCGTCATGAAATTGCGGGTGGCCCCGGTGTCCACAAGAGCTTGAGTGGTTTTCCCATGAACCACCAAGTCTACGAACCCCAGGCTGTTCATCCACGCTTTCTCCATAGTCATATCCGCTTCACCTATCATGAGAAACCCAGCTCTAATACCACCTGTCATGCCCCCAATCTTTTTTTTTCTTAATTGGGCAGGTGTGGCACTGCCTAAGCTATTAAGATGTTCCATCGTTAACAATCTTTACGGACTACGCCTTAACAAATTACAGTCTTTATGAATTATAACATTAGCGCATTAGAAAACCATCAACAATGCTTGATAATAAACCAGACATAACAATATTAACACGGAAATATAGTAATAATTCAATATTTCATTACAATGTATAGTTTACAACTTGGGAGGGTGACCACTCGTGCACACCCGCACGGCGGTCCGCCAAGACTCCACTGAAACCAGTTACAAAACAACCCTCGTGCAGTCGGACAGGCGCACCCTGTGCACGGCCCTTCGCCAATACTCAAATGTCCAACAGTTGTTTAGACGTCGGGTGGGTGGGCGCACCTCGTGCACGACCCACCGCCGATACCTAATACACCGCTGTTGTTTATCTGCTGCACGAACCGTTCGCCAGGTGGGTGGGCGCACCCCGTGCACAGCCCACCACCAAATACCACACCCGATATATATCTGCTGCACGACCGTTCACCGGGCGGGTGGGCGCACCCTGTGCACAGCCCACCGTCAAATACAACGCCCGATATATATCCGCTGCATGACCTGTTCACCGGGCGGGTGGGCACACCCCGTACACATCCCACCGCTAAATACGCGCCTGATATATATCCGCTGCATGACCCGTTCACCGGGCGGGTGGGCGCACCCCGTGCACAGCCCACCGCCAAATACAACACCCGATATATATCTGCTGCACGAACTGTTCGTTGGGCGGGCGCACCTGCGCACAGCCCACCGTCAATACGACACCTGCTATATATCTGCACGAACAGGCGTCGGGCGGCCGGGCGCACCCCGTGCACAACCTTGCCCACGCCTTGACCCGTGGCTAAGTGCGATACCGAGCGCACTACCGAAACCTGTATGCCGTTTCATCCTTGCTCGGCTCGGCGGGCACATCCACTCACTGCGGTATCTGCGCTATCCTTGCTCCACCCTTGTGTGAATGAGATGTGATCGATTTGATGATCCGAATGAATCACAGCCAACCCATACTTATATGCTCCAGCCATGCATTTCTTTATTCAAGCCGACGCTTTAATTAGTTTGATGAACACCCCTTCGCCCATGTTTTACATGTCGGCTTGGGTTGTTCATATTTTTGTTCTCCACCGCATATAAACACCTTCGCACGCCCATAGCCTTCCGCGCGCTCATATGCGATGGTGACTCCACACTTGGTCATTTCCGCGAGGAGGTGGGGCACGCGCCTGGGCAGAGCCGCAGGTCGCTACAGGAGGGCTCCATCACTGCTGCGCTAGCCCCGGGTCGTGGTGCCTTCAGCCACTAGCCAGGGCCTCCATCTGATTCATAACATCAGATGAGACCCTCACTTGATTCTCGGAATTGAGTTGAGCCCACCAAGAAGCCCAAAAAATGATTTTTTATTTTTAAAATATATACTTTTATAGTGTTTTTTTCTTTATATATAATAATTTTTTTCAATTGACAACGTTTCTTTTATTATAATATTTTTTTTAATTATTTTTATTTTTAGGTTTTTATTGTTTTTTCTAATTCTATGTTAATTTTTTTTACTTAAAATATATATATTTTTTTATTTTTTTATTTCAAATATCATTTGTTTTATACAAAATTCATAAAATCGGTTATTTCTCCTCTTCTTTTTATTCAAATCTTTAACGATTTTATTTCATTTTTTTTAATGTGGGTTTTTAACGAAAATGTCCTAAAATACATGTTTTTTTTAATTATAACTATATGGAAAACGTGTATTTTCTGTGGAGTTTTTTAAATTATTATTTTGTGGTGAGAATTATTTGTTGTGTATTGAAATATTAATTAACGATATATAAATATAAAAAAATCATAATCTCAATATATATATATATATATTAATAATTATATATATATATATATATATATATATATACTTTGCAAAAAAATAAAAATTTTCATTATAAAAAAATAGTGCAAAGGAAAACAAAACAAAAAATCAAAAAGCCTTAAAAACCAAATATCTAAGGATGAAAAACATGAAGATGAATAAGAGAATTTAAAAGATGGTTAAATAATGAACATTTAAAAAAAAAGTCCAGACCTAATACATTAGAAAATTAAAAATGTCAAAAATAAGTCCTTTAAACAAAGGGATTGTTGTGACATCAACACTTTTCAAAACTAATATGAAAATCATTAACATTTACATTGTTAAGATTATTCTTATATGCTTTCAAGCTTTTTGGAGGTGCTTTTTGCAATTTATTATATATATCTATATCTATATCGTTATCGTTATCATTATCTTTAGTTATGGAATGTGATTATATTTGTTGTTATGGGTTTTTCTTTGTCTTGTTTGTGAGGTTGTTTCTTTTTTTCTAAAAAGTTCAAAATAAATTGATGAATACAGGAATATAATTAAATTAGTGGTTCTCGACATTCTTCGGTGTCCTTAGAACACATCACTAAGTTAATTGTATGAATTCATTATATATTGGTGTTTATTGTTTCCCTTCAAGGTTCAAGAGAATCAATTGCAGGTATTGTAATGAGATCCATTTGGGTAGAAAGGTCAACTGGATAATTGACTACTAGATACAGTCCAATATCGAGATTGTCCTTTGGGAGATTTAGAAGCGTCAATTATACGAAGTTCATCAAATATTGTTAGAGGCGATTATGTCTTAAATGAGTTGAATGAGAAGCTAGAAAATTGTGGTCATGGAAAGGTCGTTGTCTAAGAGACTTCAGAGTGGGTATAAATTTCGAGGAGGACTAGTCATACAGATCTAACATGTTAATTTTAAATTATCAATTTTATTATAATCTTTGTAATGATATACATGTAATCATTAAATTGCAGATTTGGAATGATGCTTACATTAGCAAATAGGTATGATTTAGTTGTTGGTTGTTGGAGTTTTGTTGAGATATTTTTTGAACAATATTCTCCTTATTTGGAATTTGTTGGATTCCATGGGCAATATTTATCTAGCCTGTAATTTGGCTTGGAAATGAACAATCTATAAAAAAATTTGTGTGCACTATGTCTATTCCTCATATTTCCTTGTTCTAAGTTATAAAAAAAATTGAGACGCTCTTAAAAAATTTTGGATGATGAATTAGATTAAATGAAAAGATTGATAGGCTATAAAAATGAATTTGACACAATTCTAAATATTTTTATCAATTCACTTAGGTAGTAATACGAACCAAAAAATTGTGACCAAATGTGATACCATCATTAGTTTACTAAATGTTAATATCTATTTTTTATACGGGAAGTATGTATCAAAAGCTTTGTAAGAATATGGAAATTGGGTGTGGAAGGAGTATACTTCAAGTGACAGAGACTCATATTGTGTTTATGACAATGGTGGTTTCAAATCTCTGGATACATGCTCCACTATGTGAAAATTGTGAAAGAAGGTTGTATAAATGAGCTCTATTGGGTGGTCCCATAATTTTTTGGTGGAAAAAAAATATTAAAATTCAGTCAAATGATCTTAGCTCAAGTAGTTAGGTGAAGAATTGATTTCTTGAGTAGAGTGCCTTATATTCTCTAGAGACATGTTCTACTTGGTTTGTTTGTAGAATTTTTGAAATATTTCTATCTTCTTTAGTAGCTGAAGCAAGTATTTCAAAGTTATTGATTCCCTGATTTTGTTTTTATTTAAGAAATAGAAAATAACAATATTACAAGTGCATTTGGTTGGTCATCTAGTTAACAATCAATTTATGTAGTCCACACAAAAAAACATATGAACATTTATAATAAAGTTTATTTTCCACTTTCTATAATTTATTATTATAGTAAGGAATTAGAAGTTGTTGAGGTGGATATCTAATACCATTTTTTGGTGTCATATGAATATCAACAGAAAAAATAATATTAAAAGTGTTTCAAACGATCCTAGCTTAACTAGTTAGGTGAACAATTTTTTTTCTCAATATCAATGCCTTCAATTCTGTAGAGACATGTTGTAATTAGTTTGTTTGTAGAATTTTTGAAATAGTTTTTTTGTGTGTGACAACATAAGAAAACATTTTAAACTTCTTTATTCTTTAATTTTGTTTTGGCTTAAGTAAAAAAGAAAAAAAATCTTACAAGGCGATTTCGTTGATCCTCTACTAATGATTAAGTTTATGTAGTTCACATTTAAAAACATATGAACGTTTATAATACTATTTTTTGGCTGGCCATGAATTTTTATTATAGTAAGGAATTTAAAGTTGTTTAGGTAAATACCAAAAGAGAGTTTGTGGCATCATATTAATCTCAAGAAAATCATAAATAATGACAAGGAAAATCCTTTTATTTACCAATATTTTTCTACATATGTATTTAAATTTGTTCGTCCCCTGAGTGGAATTTGTGTATCTATGTGGTATCAAAATATTTTGAAAAAATATTGCGTTGAAATTCTATTTATAGCTATCTTGACCAAAATCAAAAGTGGAAACAATATAAACATGCACAAGAAATAAATGTAGGCTAATAAGTCACTAACATTTCTCCCACCTAGTATATGCTATTTTTTTCCCAATCCTTTTACCTAGTAGCAGAAGAGGTAAAATCTATAAGATCATCAGGTAAGCTTTAGAATATCATGGGCCCAAGTTTTGGAGGTTATGTGAAACCTTTGTATAAGGAAAGTTAGTTTTGTGAAGAAGGTACAGAGATGTGAATGTAACTTGATAAAATTGTTGGTTTATGTATTCAACAATAAAATTTGCACTTCAAAAGGATACCAACATTGTAGGTTCTACATTTTTATATTACAATAGATATTTATCTCCTTTTGCTAAAAATTATAGATCAAAAGATATTTAACTTTCTAGCTCCACATGATAGGGAGATTTTAATTACTTTTACTATTATCTCTACATGTACACAGATCTTGACCTCAAGAATATCAATGTGTTTCGGAATACTGCGTTGGTTTCTAATTGAATAGAAATTTTGAATTATGTATATTGGGGTTTTCATATTTTAATTTAGAAAATATTATTTTCCTATTACACAATGTTTGATAATTTTTTGAAAAGAAAGTCTTATCTATTATATATATATGTATATGTGTGTGTGTGTGGAGGGGTTTTCATGTATATATGGGAAAACATAATGTATTTTTCCATAAACATGTAATGATCATATCTGTGTACTACAGAATGGAATACAGTAGCATCACTAAATTCATTTAAAGTTAAACATACAATATTGTTGTCTCTAATAGGAAAAAGGTTTCAAAGCTTTTGTGGTGTTAACATAATTATTTTGTTATGTAGTTGGCTTAAGAAAATATTAAATATAATTGGTGACATAATGTAATACTTACATTGAGGATATTTCACATATTATTATATTTTCAATAATTTTGGTAAGCTCTAATCTTCTAGTTGATGTGTTACATATTTATAGTTAAAAACAATTATGGACCATGATGAAATAAAAGTCATTAATTTGCTAGTTCACAATTAAATTAAAATTTATAAATCTCAATGATTTGTCAATTCACAATTAAATTAACATTTATATATAAAGGAAGTATCACAGTAAATTTTAATTTAGTTTAGATGTTCTCTAATAGTTTAGTTTAAGTGTTATTTTAGTAATTAAATCAAATTTATATATCTATAATAAAAAAATATAGCATTATTACGATTCACTCCCAATAACATAGCTCCCAATAACATAGCCCAAATCAAACGGAAAAAGGGCAGGCTTAAAGGGAAAGAAAAATGAAACAAATAAAAAAAGATAACTTCGCTGCAGATTGGATCAGCTTTTTTCGAGTACTCTCATCTAACACGCACATGTAACGCATGTGGTTCCGTGGTCCCCGGTCCCTCCCTGCGTATGTCTCAAAAACGCTATTTCAGGTTCATCGCCGTCAAAATTGACGTCCGACCAACAATTCCGGAGGGCCGAATACCAATCAATGATTTCAAATTTCCGAAGTAGCCGTTGCGATGTGGTCCCCGCTCCCTTCCTGCGCATGATGTAACTTCCCTAGACATTGGATCCCCTTTTTTCTATTAAGCACGTCGATTATGTGGTCCCTGCTCCCTCCCTGCGCATGCCTAGAAAACCGTCACACAATCAACTAGTTCATTCCATCACACCACATCCTTATCAAACTTCTGTTTCTTGTTATCCCGACGTGCAGAATGGTTTGGAAGTTCGGGTAACTGATTTTAAATTCCCTACGACCGGTAACCGATGGGTGCCTCATTTGTCTATAAAACCACATACAGTTTTAAAGCATTCATTTCATTCCTCTCATATCTTTGGCACTCTGAACTGTAGGTTGGTCGTGTGGATGGCCGATCTCTGTATATATTTGTTTTGTGTTTTTATATAGGTGATGTTTACA
>APFE031308612.1:0-22184 GCA_000404065.3 Pinus taeda | reverse complement strand
AATGTCATCATCATAGCAGCTGCATCCTTATCTTGTCTGAGCTGGGCAATCTCTTATGTTTGAGGATGAAGAGTTGCTAGGATCTTTATCATTTTTCTCAATGCTTCCATATCAGCATCCCTCAGCTTCAGAATAACCTGCACTGCCTTGACATCTTTAGGATCATGTCCAAGCTCTATTATGATTTCCTCTAGAGCTTTGATCCTGTTGTCTTTTGCTTGAGAGGAAGCCCTTTCCAACTCAAGTTGTGCAGTGGTGTTATTCAGGCTATTTTGTAGCCTATAGTTCACCAGGGTCTTATCTGCCAAGGTGGCATACACCATCTCACCCGTTTGTTTGTGTAGTTCGATTTGATCCATTGGGTGGATGTCCTTGGGTAGGACCTCAAGGTTGGTCCTGATATAATCGGCAGCTGACTGTGGTTGCTGCACTGCTGGTGTAAAATGGCTCATAATCATTTTACCCTCATGTGCATCATATGCAGACATGAGTCTTTGCTGGTTTTTGGGGGCCATTTTCAATAAATAATTATATAACTGCAGCCTCAAGGGTTATGTTATCACAAAATCAATACTGATGGCTGCTAATCAGTTAGACTCTATGTAACTATTTCAGACCAGACTCTTGGCTAAGGATTAGCCTCCCTAACCTGAGAGGGCTCTCTCAAAATAAACTACTGATTTATCATTAACACAAAGAGGGCTAACTCTTGAAATGAAAACTTAATAAACATGCTGGTTGGACAGACAACATAAGATTTCTTCCATTAGGCTCATGGAGTCAAACACCATTTCAGTAAACCATAAAACTACTCATTCATGGAAGTCAAGGCATGTAATGTTTAAACACTCAAAACATCTCTCAAAAGAACCTCAACTCATAAATATACACAGGAAATTTGAGCACTAGGTGAATTCAGAGTGATTGTATATCTATAGAGCTGTAAAATATAAAGGATAAGACAAAACCACATACATCTTGAGCATTTGAACAAAGTATGAATCTTGAGAAGAAAAAGTAGTCCTTTCTATTACTGTAAAAAGTCTTTTACATAGGCCAATAAAACTCTGTTTTTTCATAAACATCCAACCCTCATTACATCAGAGTTTCATCTATATATACAAAAACATTCTTAACTACTTTGAGCCTCCTCCTCCAGCATGAGGGGAGCTCGATGACTGTCATTAACTACCCCTATCTATTTTTAATAGACTCATTAAATACACTAAGTATTGAGCTGTAATTACAGAGTCCTAATCAAACTTAAACTCTAATTCTATTCTCCTCGTACATGATTCCTTTCTTGATCTTTGACAGTTGTATCCTTTTAGTTTTGACCGTGATTGCTGAGATAAGGATGCAAGGAACAAGGTTAGCATTGGATGTTGAATGTGCTGATGGTTCATTGATCATAAGAACAAACCCCTGTTTTTCCGGTTCTTATCTCCCACTATCCTTCGAAAGTTAAGAAATATGTTTCCAGCTCTTTGATACCCCAAATTTAATGAGCATCACCATATTCCCAAATATGCTAGAAGCCTTGTTGATTGAATAGGTGTATAAGCCCAAATCCTCGTATGCATCTCCAACCAAACCCTAACCACCGGTAATAAAGTAGCTTTATTAAAGCTATGACTTAAGACAAAATATTTCACCTTTATGGAGAATGCACACTTGTCGTTATCTGAATGGTTCTGCTAGCCTTATGTGGTCTCCTTGATGTTCCTTAGGCATTTTCTTCAAAAATTTGCTGACCTTACCATTAAACTGTTCGTTTTCCTCATAAATCAGCACCTACAGCAGTTTCGTAGCGCGCTACGAAACTGCTGTTTTTTCCAAAACAGAGTGTACTTGCCTTGAATTTATATAGCCGTGCTTATATGCCTTAAAAATAATGAACTTAAGAAAAATTAAGCAAAAATTTGGAACAGCACCTGACTCAGAATCTGCAATTTCATTTGGCAACTAATTTATTTAGCTGTGCTTTCAATTTTGCAACCTCCTTTTCCATGGTTGTGATTTCAGCTACGGCCCTCTCCATCTCAGCCACTTCTCTTTCGGTTGCCTCCCACTGGTTCTTTGTAGATGTAGTATTTCCTTCTTTTGCTTCCTTTGTTCTGGATTGTTTCTCAACTTCTCTTGCTTGTTTTCTTGTAAAAGGTTTTTTCTTTATTTTCTCTGCTTCCTCTGTTTTGGGCAGCTGTTTAATTACTTCTGTTCTGGGCATCTTTACAGCTACCTCTTCTTCATGCACTTTCTCAGCCTCTTTAATTTGTTTCCTTGTAACTGGCCTTCGTGGTTTGAACACAAACTCTTTACCAGGTTCATCAAACCTTAACCTCTTTGAAACCTTTGATTTTTTAGTGCTCTCTGGTGATGATTGAGTTAAGTCAATGTGCATTGGCTCGATATGCATTGATTGAGCCTGTTCAAACTCAATAGCCTCGAGCAAATCACTCAAACTAGCTTTTGATATTGGACTTTCCTCAACAACTACTGATTTTCCCTTCTCCTTGCTTAATTGACTTCTGGTCTTCACTCCTGATACCTTTTCAGCCCCACTTGATCCAGGTGCATCCTTCTTGTGCTTGACCTCCTCTTTTGATGATGGTTGAGGTGGCTCTTTGATAACCAATGGCTTCACTGATTTCTGCAATTTGGTCTTGGTCTTCTTCTTATCTGTTATCTCCTTTTTAAGCTCAGCAAGAGTAGTTTCCTCAATTGACTCTTCTCTTTCTCTAACAGGCAATGGGGTGAGGCCTATCTTACTCTGAAAGCTAGCCATAAAAATAAAGGAATTCCAATCCCTACCAATTTTCTGCAGACCATCCAACACTAACAGTTTCACTAAACCATGATGAAACAGTGATGTTTCACAGTTATCCTTCTTCAATTGAATTTTATCACACATCTTTCTGAGGCTACGAAACAAGTAGAATGGGATATCTATAGATGCTTTTCCTGTAAAATGCAGCAACAGCGTAAAATGATAGGAGTAAACTTTAGTATATCTCCCTTCACATGTTAAATACTTTTGAATACATGTAAGGAGAAGTGCATAGTGTTCTTTCACATAATTTCTTGGCACAACCTTTGTAAGATCTTCATTCACATAAGGCTCCTTCAAGAATTCCTTGCAGGGGTTCATATCAAATTTGAAGTTTTTAAACCACTCCTGCCCTCCTCTCGGAATCTCAGTCACATTATCCATAGCCTCTGGAGATACTGGGAATTCTAACATAGACACTTTAGAATTTAAACCTGTAAAATTAATGGCAAATGCTTTTGTTACCTCAGCATGCCCACCCTGCAGCTTCTCACAAAATCTCCAACAAACAGCATCCTTAAAAGCTTTTCTTACACCTTCATCTCTTAATGTAAGATCCAATCCGTCAGGTTCTGTTCTTTGACATCTTCCAGACCGATGCCCCTTTTTCTCCATTTCGCTTTAAAATCTTTCACACAGAGAAACACCACCAGCTTCAACTCAAATGGAAAATTCAAATTTTGGAACGCAGGCTCGCTTGCAATCAGGTTCTTTTAAAGAAGAAACTCGGGCTCCTTTGCAATTCAACAGTCTTATCATACAAATGGGTTAGTTCATGCATCATCAACAAACATCATGACACTACCATGCATTACAAAACTATTTGAATGGTTTTTATGTGCGTGGCTATGAACCTATTGGTGGAATGATGGCTCATAATCACTTGGAAAGGACGCCAACTGAAACTCTGATGTAATGAGGGTTGGATGTTTATGAAAAAACAGAGTTTATAATGGCTTATGTAAAAGACCTGTTACAGTAATAGAAAAGACTACTTTTTCTTCTCAAGATTCATACTTTGTTCAAATGCTCAAGATGTATGTAGCTTTGTCTTATCCTTTATATTTTACAGCTCTATAGATATGCAATCACTCTGAATTCACCTAGTTGCTCAGATTTCCTGTGTATATTTATGAGTTGAGGTTCATTTGAGAAATGTTTTGAGTGTTTAGACATTACATGCCTTGACTTCCATGAATGAGTACTTGATAGTTTACTGGAATGGTGTTTGACTCCATGAGCCCAATGGAAGAAATCTTATGTTGTATTTCCAACCATCATGTTTACTAAAGTTCTCATTTCAAGAGTTAGCCCTCTTAGTGTTAATCATAATCAGTAGTTCATTTTGAGAGAGCCCTCTCAGGTTAGGGAGGCTAATCCTTAGCCAAGAGTCTGGTCTGAAATAGTTACGAAACTAAAAGGAGACAGCTGTCAAAGATCAAGAAAAGAATCATGTTATGAGGAGAATAAAATTAGAGTTTAAGTTTGAGTAGGACTCTTTGTAATTACAGCTCAACACTTAGTGTATTTAATGAGTCTATTAAAAATAGATAGGGGTAGTTAATGACAGTTATCGAGCTCCCCTCATGCTGGAGGAGGAGGCTCAAAGTAGTTAAGAATGTTTTTCTATATATAGATGAAACTATGATGTAATGGGGGTTGGATATTTTTAGAAACAGAGTATTGCTTTGGCTTGTTGAAAAACTCAGTTTGGTAATATAATTTGCTGCTTATCTTCTCAGGATTCTTACAGTGTTTCAAACGCTCAAGATATGTGGTTTTGTTTTATCTTTAATGTTTTTAAAGTTGTATGAATACACAATCACTGAGAATTCACTTATGCTGCTCTGACTTCCTGTGTGTATTTGTAAACTGAGGTTTCTATGAGATGATGTTTTGAGTATTTAAACATTGCTGCCCTGACTTCTATGCATGAGCAGTGTTATATTTTATTGAATATGATCAACTCCATAGGCCCAATGGAGGTCTTTTTAATGTCTATCCAGCCAACATGTTTATTAAATTTACTTTACTTGAGTTAGCCCTCTTATCAACAGTCAAAATCAATAACTTTTTGAGAGAGCCCTCTCAGGCTAGGGAGGCTAATCCTTAGTCTAAAGATTGGTCTGAAACAATTACACAGAGTCTATCTGATCAACAACCCTTCAGTGTTGGATTTTGTGATAACAACTGTTATCACCTAGAACTGCAGTCACATGTACATAATGTTGTCCAAAAATTTTCATTGTCAAAAATGGACGTCAAATGGTTGTTGTCCTATGTTTGTTACTTAGGGACCATGTTTTTGAAAGATATTGATGTCAATCATTTTCAAATACCATTAGTCATCCTCCATCATGATTGTATAAGGCATGTCTTATCTTGTTTACGTCACTGGTCCTTTTCACATTTTCGCAGCGCAGTTTTATTGGCTGATTTTGTAGCGCAATGATGTTTTAGCTTTTTCGCAGTGTGTCAGTAACCAGCCATTTCGTAGCGCATTTTGTTAATTTATAACTATCTGCACTACGAAATCGCGGATTCGGGGATTTTGCAGCACAGATTCTTGAAATGTCATGTCTGGGGGGATGAGTCATTATGTCCATCCGTTTATTGTCAGTTGGCATCCTTTCCAAGCGATTATGAGCCATCATTCCTCCAGTAGGTCCATAGCCACATGCATAGAAATCATTCAAACGGTTTTGTAATGCATGGTAGTGTTATGATGTTTGTTAATGATGCATGAACTGACCCGTTGTATGATAAGACTGTTAAATTGCAAAGGAGCCCGAGTTTCTTCTTTAAAAGAACCTGATTGCAAGCGAGCTTGTGTTCCAAAATTTGAATTTGCCATTTGAGTTGAAGCTGGTGGTGTTTCTTTGTGCGAAAGATTTTAAAGCGAAATGGAGAAAAAGGGGCATCGGTCTGGAAGATGTCAAAGAACAGAACCTGAGGGATTGGATCTTATATTAAGAGATGAAGGTGTAAGAAAAGCTTTTAAGGATACTGGTTGCTGGATATTTTGTGAGAAGTTGTAGGGTGGGCATGCTGAGGTAACAAAAGCATTTGCCATGAATTTTACAGGTTTAAATTCTAAAGTGTCTATGTTAGAATTCCCAGTATCTCCAGAGGCTATTGCTAATGTGACTAAGATTCCGAGAGGAGGGCAGGAGTGGTTTAAAAACTTCAAATTTGATATGAACCCCTGCAAGGAATTCTTGAAGGAGCCTTATGTGAATGAAGATCTTACAAAGGCTGTGCCAAGAAATTATGTGAAAGAACACTATGCGCTTCTCCTTACATGTATTCAAAAGTATTTAACATGTGAAGGGAGATATACTAAAGTTTACTCCTATCATTTTAAGCAGTTGCTGCATTTTATAGGCACAGCATCTATAGATATCTCATTCTACTTGTTTCGTAGCCTCAGCAAGATGTGTGATAAAATTCAATTGAAGAAGGATAACTGTGAGACATCATTGTTTCATCATGGTTTAGTGAAACTGTTAATGTTGGATGGTCTGCAGAAAATTGGTAGGGATTGGAATTCCTTTATTTTTATGGTTGTCTTTCAGAGTAAGACAGGCCTCACCCCATTGCCTGTTAGGGAAAGAGAAGAGTCAATTGAGGAACCTACTCTTGCTGAGCTTAGAAAGGAGATAAAAGATAAGAAGAAGACCAAGACCAAATTCAAGAAATCAGTGAAGCCATTGGTTATCAAAGAGCCACCTCAACCATCATCAAAAGAGAAGGTCAAGCACAAGAAATATGCACCTGTATCAAGTGGGGTTGAAAAGGTATCAAGAGTAAAGACCAGAAGTCAATTAAGCAAGGAGAAGGGCAAATCAGTCGCTGTTGAGGAAAGTTCAATATCAAAGGCTAGTTTGAGTGATTTGCTTGAGGCTATTGAGTTTGAACAGGCTCAACCAGTGCATATTGAGCCAATGCACATCAACTTAACTCAATCATCACCAGAGAGCACTAAAAAATCAAAGGCTTCGAAGAGGTTAAGGTTTGATGAGCCTAGTGAAGAGTTTGTGTTCAAACCATGAAGGCCAGTTACAAGGAAACAAATTAAAGAAGCTGAGAAAGTGCATGAAGAAGAGGTAGCTGTAAAGATGCCCAGAATAGAGGTAATTGAACAACTGCCCAAAATAGAGGAGGCAGAGAAAATAAAGAAAAAACCTTTTACAAGAAAGCAAGCAAGAGAAATTGAGAAACAATCCAGAACAGAAGAAGCAAAAGAAATCAAGAAGAAAGGTTCGAATAAAAAAATCATCATTTCTCAAGAAGGAAATACTACATCTACAAAGAACCAGTGGAAGGCAACTGAAATAGAAATGGCTGAGATGGAGAGGGCCATAGCTGAAATCGTAGCCATGGAAAAGGAGGTTGCAAAATTGAAAGCACAGCTAAATAAATTAGCTGCTAAATGAAATTACTGATTATGAGTAAGCTGTTGTTCCAAAGTTTTGATCAATTTTGTTTAAACTCCATCATTTTGAAGTCGTCTAGGTCCCTAACACTTGTAGAAGAGGTCTGAAGAAGTCATGAGTTCAAGCAATTCAAGGCAAATACACTCTGTTTTAGCAAAAACAGCAGTTTCGTAGTGCGCTACGAAACTGCTGTAGGTGCTGATTTATGAGAAAAATGAGCAGTTTAATGATGAGGTCAGCAGATTTTTGAAGGAAATGCCTAAGGAACATCAAGGAGACCACATAAGGCTAGCAGAGCCATTCAGATAAGACAAGTGGCATTCTCCATAAAGGTGAAAATTTTGTTTAGTTTAGCTTTATAAGGTACTTTTTACCGTGTTTAGGGTTTGGTTGGAGATGCATCGAGGATTGGGCTTATACACCTTTATCACAAGGCTTCCAGCATATTTGGAAATGGTGATGCTCATCAATTTTGGGGTATTAAAGAGCTGGGAACATATTGCTTAACTTTCGAAGGATGGTGGGAGACAAGGACCGGAAAAACAGGGGTTTGTTCTTATGATCAATGAACCATCAACACATTCAGCATCCAATGCTAACCTTGTTCCTTGCATCCTTATCTCAGCTATCACGGCCAAAATTAAAAGGAGACAACTATCAAAGATCAAGAAAAGAATCATGTTACGAGGAGAATAGAATTAGAGTTTAAGTTTGAGTAGGACTCTTTGTAATTACAGCTCAACACTTAGTGTATTTAATGAGTCTGTTAAAAATAGATAGGGGTAGTTAATGACAGTCATCGAGCTCCCCTCATGCTGGAGGAGGAGGCTAAAAGTAGTTAAGAATGTTTTTCTATATATAGATGAAACTCTGATGTAATGGGGGTTGGATGTTTATGAAAAAGAAGAGTTTATATTGGCTTATGTAAAAGACTTGTTACAGTAATAGAAAAGACTACTTCTTCTTCTCAAGATTCATACTTTGTTCAAATGCTCAAAATGTATGTGGCTTTGTCTTATCCTTTATATTTTACAGCTCTATAGATATACAATCACTCTGAATTCACCTAGTTGCTCAGATTTCCTGTGTATATTTATGAGTTGAGGTTCATTTGAGAAATGTTTTGAGTGTTTAGACATTACATGCATTGACTTCCATGAATGAGTAGTTAATAGTTTACTGAAATGGTGTTTGACTCCATGAGCCCAATGGAAGAAATCTTATGTTGTATTTCCAACCATCATGTTTATTAAAGTTCTCATTTCAAGAATTATCCCTCTTAGTGTTAATCATAATCAGTAGTTTATTTTGAGAGAGCCCTCTCAGGTTAGGGAGGCTAATCCTTAGCCAAGAGTCTAGTTTGAAATAGTTACATAGAGTCTAACTGATTAGCAGCCGTCAGTACATGATTTTGTGATAACAGGAGCCTTTTGGAGGCCTTCCCTATGTCAAAATTTGGTGCAGGATAGCGTGCTGGAAAGGTATTTGAGTCTAGTTTTCAACCTTACTAGAATATTTCAATTTGGAGTTAATTTTCCTTGTCAAAAGTAAAATCTCCCAAGATTGGTCAAAATGTGCCAGATGAGGCTGCCTGAAGGCACAGTGTTGTTGCAATCAACTTTCGAATCCCTTCCTCAACTCCAGATTGAGCTCATGATAGCTCATTAGAAAGCTATTTGTGTCTAGTTATCATCTAACTCATCAAGAAATTCATTTGACTAACTGAGCTAGGAGAAAACTTGATTTTCCCAAGGTCACTTTAGAGGTACATCAATTCTCCTGAGGCAATTGTATTTTTGACATTTCCATGACACCTGTGTAAAACGTGAAGGAGGTTTTTCTTCCTTGGACAATTGTGGACAAAATCCTCTATAATTTTTCCAAAATTCATCTTTTCTTGCTCACAAACATTATTTGAATGAATTATTGAACCTTCCTCTGGCCTACAAGTATTATTGAAGTACTTTGAGAACAACAATTTGCAAACCCTAGACCTAATAATTCTTTTCTGACCAAGAGATTAGAATAGAGCTGTAAATGACATTTAAAATGATTTGAAAAATAGACCTAAACCAATAGCTTAAGGCATAATGGGAAATGACTGACCAGACCCTTCTGTCAGATCATGGCATGCCCCTAGCAGAATGCAACTAAGTGAATGGAGCGAGACTCATAAAAATGAAATACATAAAGAGTTTTGATCTCTAACGGAGGACTGACAAGACCGACTCTAACATGACCAACAACTTGATAGATAAAGCATCATCCTCAATCCTAAGGAGGATCATGCTTGGAGGGTGTTTGAATTATATGTAATTATTTCTTTATTATGTTAGCCTCCCTCGCTTATTGTATATATAAGGGAGGATAGATTTTTTTTATATTTTGTCATCATTGTACTATTTTCATTGTATTGTCTTAGAGATGTCTTGTAGGGAGAAAGGCATTAGTTTCATAAGGAAACCTTAGTAGTATGACATTAGGGTGTATGAGGAAACCATAGAATAATAAAAGGGGAGAGAGATGCCATTTATATTTCATGGCAAGGTTTCTTTTGTATGAATTTTAGGTTGTCTCATGTGATGCTAGGGTTTATGCTATGCATGTCGATCCTAGAGAAGAGCATTGAGTTGGTGTGATTCATGATTAAGACTATGATTGATCTTGTTGTACTACTAGATTTTCTAACCTAGTGGACGAAATCAGTAATGGAGCTAACAAATTGAAATATTTTAAAAATTTGTTCGTATAGGAGGTGAGGCAAGGAAAAGATCATTGTGAGATTTAATTGATGAATCTTAAGTATGACGTGATGTCATTCGTAGAAGAAAAATTGGTTTTTATATTTTTCATGATATTAATATTGATGTAAGAGTTGAATGCAAATTATTTGAGTACACAAACCCTAGAATGGACAAGTATATATGGAGACTAGCACTATAGTTATCTTTCCATGCACTTATGTGATGCAGCATGGATAACATTTGTAAACCCCAAGGAAGCAAATAATGCTAGTGTAAAGAGCATATACGACACAAGCTTATTGAAGCCAAGGGAGGACTTGGTGTTGTTAATTCTAGATTGTTTCCAATCTTTGATGTGGGATATCTTTTTTATGATTTTACCTTGTCAGACTTTGGAGAACTTGATGCAGGAGCGTCTAACCTAGGGTTACATGTTTACCAAGGGAGTTGGTTCCCTAAGTTAGTATTTAATTATTTGTTGTATTTTCCTATAGTTTTAGGAGGGAATGATAATTATTTAAAATAGGAGAGAGTTTGAGAATATTTGGGAGAGTTAGAGATATTTGAGGGTTAGTTAGATCTCATCTAGACATAAGGGATTAGGTGAGAATCTAGAGAGAAATTGTAGGAGTTTGTTTAGGATCTAGAACCAACTTTGGGTTTAGATCCATTTGTATAAATTAGTTATTCATGTGAAGGGGTGTTTTTGAATGAGAGAGAGGAATGAGATGCCAATTATTAATTCAATAGTTATCTTGTAAATATTTTATTCTTTAATGAATTTATTTGATTTTGGAGTGCATTAGTTGTGTGCATTTTTATGCGTTTGTAGATTTTTAAATGCAAGCCCTAAGGTCTGCACCATCAGAACTAGAGATTGTACCAATTTTGTGATAAATTTATTCACATGTATTTAATTTTTTCTATATATGTATAAAGTGTCTTGCTATCCAAAATTATGTGATTACAAATTTGATTTTTCATCTTTTGTCATATTCATGATTAAGTAATTTCTAATATTTATCATTTGTATTCATTTGATATAACATAAATTTGAAATTATTAAGTGACTTAATATAGAACTTGAAGATAAAAAAACGTTTCTATTACATAAGTAAGTTATTGTAATAAAGTGATTTTCAAATTTGGCATGCGCTTGGAGAAGTGTGCCCTTAAGAATAAAACTTATTCCAATTTGTTTGGGATAAAACAAGGGGTTTGTTTGACTTATGACAATATCAATCATGCCAAGACACATGATCCCAAGTAGAGGGATATGATACCCAAAATATTTAAATAGTAAATTGACAAATCACTAGGCTAAGTGTTGGTGAAGGTAGTATCCAAAGACATAGATATAAGTTGAAAAAGTGTTCAGGTGGGAGGGTAGTCTCAAGGAAGTGCAATCTTGTTGTTGGAATGTAGTTAATGGATATGTAGAAACAAATCTACAAGAGAGGGCATGTGGGGTTTGACAAAAACCTTAAATGGTACTTACAACATTGCTAAAATATGGTACACTTGGTGTGCATTGACCCAATAGAACCAAAATTGAATAGAATAAGTGCTAAATGGATATTTTTCTTCGTTTCACACTAAGAAAGGTTTGGGTGGGGGGTTTATATGAATGGAATGAAAATAAGTTAAAATATGTGTTGTGTAGGAGAGTGGAATTCAAGAAACATAATGTTATTAAATGTTGGGAAGGATTTGAGATAATGAACCAAATTCGAGTAGAAAGAAGACCTAACTAAAATGCTCTAGTATGAAATGATGAGGAGAAAATTATAGCTTACAACTAAACACAACAACAATAAAAAAATGAATATGATATTAGAACTAGTTGACCATCTTTATTTATCTCACAAAACGTGTATGTTGTTTCGCAAATTGTCCATAAATTAACTCTTTAATTGCTTGTGTGTTGTTCAAATGATAAAAATGCTAGCTGCCCTTAGATTGCATATGTAAGTAACTCAAAAGTTGAAATATGCAACTATCTATACATGAATTACGATATGTATATAGAAATTAAATCTTAAGAGTGATGCAATCATGTAAACACATCCTTAATGGGAGTCACGATTGATGATGCATCCTTTTTTGGTAGATGTGCCCTTATGTTTTAAGTCAAACATACTAATTTATACATACAATAAAAAATAGTGACATCTCTAAGAGAAAATAATACATGTTAAAATAAATAATAAATTATATGAACCAATATAAGGGATTAAACCATGGTTTTTGTGTGGGGTAATGGCTAGGGTAATAAAATAATATTACCTTATCAATAAATAGTGGTGTGAATGTAAATTTTTAAAATTTAATGTTGTGACTTTGCTAGTTTTGCATGATCATCAACAACATGTATCACTAGGAATATCATGCCTAACTAACATGCATTTAAAAAATCATGCCAAACACTTTCAACAATACCACATGTCAGATTGATCACTTCACCATAGGTGATATTGCATCATCACCACATGCATGAAAATTTAACCTAAAAATATAACATTTCAACATCAAATAAATAAAAACTCCAGTTCATAGAATATGTCCCATGGAATACACATACACACACACAAAAATTGTCTCAAATATACACTTTTAACAAAATGGAATAGCTTTCACAATACAAAAAATGAGACATAGTGGTGAATGCTATGCAAGGGACATAGTGGAGAACTGAGAAAGTGAATGAACTTGCATACACATCTATAATATATTAATTAGTTAACCAAAATAAAATAATCAAATAAACATTATAAAAAAATCAACACTATTGGGAATAACACTGAGAGGGGGGGGGTGAATCAGTATTATCAGATCAATAATTTTTCATTTCCTAAACAGATTTGTAAATGCTACTTTTGTGAAGTGAACTAGCGTGTACACACTACTGTGATTAGTGAAACCAGTGTATACCCAAAGAACTTGTGATTTAGTTAATTTATCATGTGATGATATATGACCAGTGCATCTGTAACTTATTAAATAGTGTAGTAAAAATAAAATAAACCATCACACATAAGCAACACATATGAACACCAAGATTTAAGGTGGAAACCCAATGTGGGTGAAAACCACCTGCTGATGTCATCTCTATCTTTTTTTAATAATAAGAAAATATGTTTACAATCTTGTACTAGTGCAGACTCATAATAGTGCGCAGGCACCCACCTACAGAAGGCTACAATCTTCTCTCATTTTCTAGCTTCTACTGGAAGGGAGCTACAACCCCCTAGCTCTTGTACTAGCCAATGTGTTTACTAGTACCTAGGCACTGGCCTACAGAAGGCTATGACCTTCTCTCTTCCTCTAGGGACCACGTTTCATAAATTTTCAGACTAGATGCTCCTGGTACACAACAATATACATGATGGCCTTGTTTCATCAAATTTTCATATTAGACCCATCAGAAACTTTTAAACTCAAACTACATCAACCAACAATTAGTGGACAATCAGATCACAATCACCAGATCACTGTGCTGAACCTAGAAACCTGCATCATCATTCAGAAATAGATGCAACCTCAAAAATCATGTACTAGAATGTATATGCTACTTTACTGAACCCAACTTGACTATATACACTACTTCCTTTAATCAAACCTGTGTATACGTTAAAAATTACTGCAACATGAAACTTCTGAATCAAGTTTGTACCAACCAACAATATAGTGAACATCTACTGTCAATTTATAGAGCTTTACACAGGCAGTAGCAGAGATCACCCTTCTCACTTATACAATCAATCAATCAGATATCAAACTCCTTATGCATTCAATTGTACATTCAGATCTAATAAGAGTTCATTGACAGACATCAGTAAAACAACAGTACTAATCAAATAGATCAGTCATCTCTGAACAACATACTTTTTGTTTTTCATACGCTACTTGGAAGAGCCAAACCAGCATGTGTATGCAACTTCACCAAAGAGAACCAGCTTACAGATCTGAAAATATTAACTCATAACTACGCTACTATTCTAGACTTCAGACAAACCCAGATCATGACATTCAAAGAATAAAATAGGCGTACACAATTAGATCTAGCCCAACCAATATGAGATCATTCAATGATAAATCATTCCATATCTCATGATCCTAATCCAACATTGAATTCAAGGTGCACAAAATATTTTAGATCAAATCACCAAGATAACCCCTACAACATAAAATATACTTCAGATAGAAGTATTCCTTAGAAACCCTTTTCACTTGCACACACTGTGGCCTAATGATCATCTCTTCCTTATATAGTTTTAGGCCTTTATCAATACCTTGGACAAAAACCACTTAGGACCAATACCTTGGAACAAATACCTTGGACCAATACCTCAGACCAAATACCTTAGACCAAAAACTTGACTTTCCAACCTGTACGCGCTTTTTCTCTTGTGATAGTGTGTGTATATGTATATGCTCTTTTTGTTCTATGTACCCGTGTGTATATGTCGTTTTGACTAAATGGACCTGTGTGTACTTCTTAAACTGATTTACATCAACCTTTTCCTTCACCTTCTTTATTTTTATCACTAGACCTTAGTTCCATCTTCCTGTTCTTCTATACCACTGGCCTGTTACCTCTAAATATTCCTGTTGTACTGTGAGTTGCCTTTTATCAAAACTAAATTGACCTGTGAGTGAGTTTCCATCAAGGAAAACACTTGTATCATAATGCCAATAGACACATGATACATAGGAAGGGGATAATATGGATGAATGCATGAATATAGGTTACACTTTTGGGCCAAACGTGGTGATGAAATTCCAAAATTTTACTCTTTTATCGAATTGAAGCCCTCAAAACTCATATAAACATTGCGAGTTTTGATTCATAGTAATAAAATAATTTTTGGAGAATTATGTTGTTGTCCTAATGATATTTTTTTTCAAAAGAATTTAGTGTCGTATAATATGTCAATTTTCCATTAAATGAAATGTTTGTCCTTGCAAATAATTTCACATCTTAAGAGGTATGTTTGTGTTTTTGTAGCATAACTTAGTCTAAGATATATATATATATATATATATATATATATATATTATATATATATATATAGGAGAAACTTAAGTTTATCATATTAATAAAAAAATATTTTTTAATGAAAAATTATATTTTTTATTATTTTTCGAAGTTGGCGAAGTAATATTTCAATTGCATTTTGCAGACACATGTGTTCGAGTAAGTTTCTTTTTAACTATTTAAATAAATTGAAAAACCAAGAGTACCATTTTGAAGAGGACGTGTACATGAATATAATGGTATTTTTTGAAATTTCTCCATTGTGTATATTTTATGTTATTGATTTTTTATTCAAACTCTTTGAAACTGTCCAAAAAAATTTAAGCATTATGTTTAAAAGAAATTAAATGAAAAATATCATATGAATTGGAAAATGACAAACTCATATTCAATTTTACAGAGGATTCCTTCATGAATCGAACATGATTGACTTCACCACTTAAGGACAAATCTTTCCCTAATTCTGCTAGGGTACAAAATTGTTTTGCAAAGAAATATAAAAAAGTGGTATTAAAATTGTGGATTTTGTAGGTTTTAACCCCGTACAGAAATTACCTACATACAAATTCTAAATCACAAAAAAAATAAAAATGCGATAGCATAACACATAAAACACATATACACAGAGATTTCTCACTGGATCCCAAGACCGGGACTACCAGCTTGATTTTTCATTATGTTCCTTTCAATGTTACAATACATATTTATACATGTCGAAGCATCCAATACCATGGACCGAAAACCATCGCGTCCAAAAAAAATGTGCGAAAATCATCCACAAAACCATAGGTGGGTCTGCCCAACCTAACATAGGGTCCAAAACCAAAATTTTCCGGGGCGCTGCCCCAGACCCCATAAAGTGGGGTTACGGGTACCCCTCAAACCCCCTGTTAACTATGTGGAAAGAATATAACACAACCCAACAGATTTTAATACCGTGAAAGCTCGATCAAGCGCTTAAATTATAAATTAAAATATCTTGATCAAGGGTTCAAGAAACCCTTAATCGAGCCATTTTCGTTGTTAACCGTGTGATCGATCGGGCCTTCGTAAAAATAAAAATTTATATCTTACGGATACCAACATTTCTTCCCTCCCTATAGGTCATTGTAGCTTGGCTGATGAGGTGTTCTACTGATTTTCTTCCTCTTCTAGGTTTCAAGGTGCTCGAACGATTTTCCCGTGCAGGCTCCCTCCCACATCTTCCACGCCCTCTTCCTCTTGCCGAGCGGGTCATCTTTGCTTTTTCCACACACTGTTCAAAGGCATAATGAGTTATCCTTAGGCTGTGAATTTTAATACCACCTTTACCCCTGTTACTTTTCTTATCCCTAATGCTTTTGGAGATAGGCACAGGTTGGGTGACAACCCATTCGAGGAACTGGGTTAGTCGCCTTGCCCTGTCTTGTAGTTCTCTACTCCCTTCCCACTACCACTCATGCACAATTTGGTTGACCCACCCCGCACGCAGCCAGGCCAGAGTGACCATGCACAGGTGAAAATTCTCATTCCCCTCTACATAGTCAAGGGTCCTCTATCATGGTTGCACCTTCCCATTCCCCTCTACCCAGTTAAGATGTGTCACTCCTCAACTTTCCCTTATGCGTACCCTTCCCCATTGCATTGCTTCTTCCACTCCACCCACCTAGCCATGAGAATTCTCTCTGCTACTCTCAAGGGAGGCTTCCCATCCATTGACCAGGTTGAGACTCAGGATTCTCCAAGCCATAAAACTAAACCAGACAGCAACCAACCTAAGCTTGTGGTATTCTCCCATCTAGCCCCCCAGTTCCCCTCTCTAGGCTTCTCCTGAGCCCTCCATCCATAAGCAAATAGAGTTGCCATAGTAAGAGGGATACAGGACCAAGAGACATACTCGAATTCGATCCATTGATGGCATCGAAAATACCTCTACCTCCTTGCTCTAGTGCTCAAGCTCCCACCAACATTTGAAACAATGTGGTTATCACTCACATGCATTGCCTTAACTCCACAATCTGTTATGCCATACCCTCTCCCCTGTCATTCCTTACTTGAAGCACCTCCCACCTTGTCCTTGTCATGTCTACCACCTTTCCTATCACCTCTACCTATATGCATGGAGGGGGACATCGCACCCATCACCATGAGCATGTGGGGGGCAGTGGAGGGTACCGTGCCATTAATCTTCATCACTGTCATGACTACCCACTGTCCTTTCCAACCTCCAACATGCACCTCGATCAAGGTTATGGTTGATTGTGTTCCCATTTTCCTAGCTTTGCTGGTGGTCTTGGCCCAGAATGTCCCCAAGGCTTTGAGTCTGTCATCCCTGGGGTGTGGTGACCACAATGTTTCCAGTGGACCATGTTCTTGGTTACAACCCCAATTGACCAAGAAGTCAGCTTTTTTATTCCCTTTCCTTCTTACATATCGGACCACTATATAGTTAAACTTGTGAATAAGCTCCCCTATTTCTTGTAAGGTGAGTTGTCCTCCAACTTTGGCTCAACTTGTCCCATGACATGCCATTGTTGAGTTTCCTCACATTGTTTATGGCCATACTAGAACCGCCTTCCACCACCACATTTCGATAACCCATTCTTATAGCTATTTGGAGTCCTTGCATAGCTACTACGAATTTTACCTAGTTGTTGCTTGCTATCCCACACGAGTCTGCATAAATGAGCTGCGTGTTGTCTTGGGTATCTTGGATTATGCCACCTAGACCTACTACTCTCAAGTTCCCTTTTGAGGCCCCATCGAAATTAAGTTTTATGAACCCCTCCCCAGGGGTATTGAACTGCATCGGGGAGTCTATATTCGTCCTATCTATTTTCCAGGAATTTGAGGCTACCATTTCCATTGTTAGGTTAAGTTTACAAATAATTCTTGCTTCTTGGGGGGGCTTTCCAATCTTCAAGGCTCCATTGATCTGCTAGTATAGTTTCCCTGATGTTTCTAACAATTCCTTCCCATACTTGTTCCTAAGTTGAGATTTTTTTTTTAAATTCTACTGTTTCTTTCTTTCCATATGGCCCATAGGTTTAAGCCTAAGGCCAGACCCCAAGCTCGGTTCAGTAGTAGACTTGAGAAGATATTGTTTCGCCATAGAAGGATTGTTTCCTTTATTCTATGACAGTCTTGATCCATCCTTCGAAAGACTCCAAGCATTTGTCCCCATTTCTGTTCCGCAAACGGGCATGAGTTCAGCATATGCTCTATATCCTCTCTGTTATGTTAGCACATCCAGCATAAGGATGGTCCCTGAATTCCTTTCTTCTGTAGTTGGTACCAAGTGAGGATCCTCCCTTTACATACCAGCCATAGGAAATGGACCACCTTTGGCCACCATCCTCCCTTCCAGATTTTTTCCCAGATAAGTCCTTATCCATCGTTACCTTGTTTTGCATTTAATGCATACGCTTCTTTGTTGGTGAAGGTTCCTTTTGTTGAATGGCCCCATCTCATAATATCTGGTTCATTCCTAATTGTGATTTGTCTAGATCCCATTTCTTTTTTGATTTCAACCAATTCCTCTCTCTCTGTACCCTGGCCCCAGTCTTCCTTCTTCTTCCATATTCTCTAGTTTCCTGTCCCTTACTCTTCTATCCATAATTGTTCCACATACTGGATGTTCTTAATCATTGGTAAATTGATGTATGTCTCAAAGGTCTTGCCTATTTATAAGTCTTTCTCTTTTATTCCATGATTCTTGCAAAAATCTTGTCATTATGCCATCTCGGATTTCCCAGAAAGCATGCTGAGTAATGAGGTCTCGATTTTGGCTTGACAAGTTCCATATTGCCAAACCCTTGGGTGGGTCTCTGTATCGCAGGATTTCTTCGGTTCTCTCCGGCATGTTATACTTTCTTGTCCATATTTTTTCCATAGGTCCCTTCCTCACCCCAGCCATCTCCACCATAATTTAGCTCCCATTACTTGGTTTAATGTGTAAGGATCCTTGAGGCCTATCCCCCCTTCCATCTTTTTTTTTTATCAATCCCTGCCAAGAAATAAGGGCCCATTTCCTTTTTTTTTGAGCTCCTCCCCATAGGAAATTTTTGAAGATATCAACCATTTTGGTGCAGGCCCCCTTAGGGGCAACCATGCTTGAGAGTTGGTAAATTGGTATTGACTGCAATATTTCTTTGAGGAGAACAGGTTTTTCGGCTAGGTTGAGGAATCGAAAGGCCCAACTTCTAGCCTTCCTTGTAGCTTCTAGAGAATCTGTTGCCATCCTGCCAGTTTTAGGTATTTTTCTGATAGAGGTATGCCTAGATATTTGGTAGGGAGGTTACCTGTACTGAACCCTAGAATCCTAGCCAGATAGTTGTTAACATTCCCTTGGGTATTGAAGAAAAAGGTATAGGATTTTTCATTGTTTATCTAGGCCCCTGAAGCTAACATGAAGGTATTCAAGATTTCTTTGATTCTACGAGCTTCTTTGAGCGATACTTGGCAAAAAAGCATGATATCATCCATGAATTGTTGGTGTGTTATTGAAAGGTCATTCCCCCAAATCCTTAGACCTTTGATCCTAGACTCTTGTGCTTCCTTCTTAATGTATCTACCTAGACCTTCCGCAGCTATAATGAACAGAAATGGTGACAATGGGTCACCTTGTCGTAGCCCCCAACTAGGGTTAAAGGTTTGGGTAGGTGTCCCATTCAAGATCATAGAGAAGACAAGGGTGGATATCATAGCATTGATCCAGTTGATCCACCTGGGGTTAAATCCATAGGCTCTAAGGATACTCTTTAGTGTAGGTTTTAACCCCGTACAGAAATTACCTGCATACGAATTCTAAATCACAGGAAAAATAAAAATGCGAGAGCATAACACATAAAACACATATACATAGAGATTTCCCACTGGATCTCAAAAGTGAGACTACCAGCTTGATTTTTCATTATATTCCTTTCAATGTTACAATACATATTTATACATGCCAAAGCATCCAATACCATGGATTGAAAACCATCATGTACAAAACCATGGACCGAAAACCATCGCATCCAAAAAACATGTGCAAAAATCATGCACAAAGCCATAGGTGGGTCCGCCCAACCTAACATAGGGTCCAAAACCAAAATTTTTTGGGGCGCTGCTCCGGACCCCATAAAGTGGGGTTACGGGTACCCCTCAAACCCCCTATTAACTATGTGGAAAGAATATAACACAACCCAACAATCTCCCACTTGTTGTTTTCTTTCCACAGGGGGCCACAGAGCTTAGTCATTTTTCCAGCCCTCAAACGCCCATTGTTTCTCTACACCAAGAGAACTTCTCAGAGCTCACAGATTTTGTCAATGCATCTGCAGTATTCTTCAAAGTGTCCACCTTTACCAGCAACACCTTTTTGTCTTCTATCATATCCCTCACAAAGTGATACTGAACATCAATGTGCTTTGTCTTTGAATGATAAGCAGGGTTCTTTGCCAAGAAATTGCACTTTGGCTGTCACAGTCTATCCTTATAGCTCCCTGTACTAACCCCATACTTGAACACAATCTCTGCAACCAAACTGCTTCCTTGCTTGCATGAGTGGCTGCCATGTATTCTGCCTTTGTAGTTGATAGTGCCACTACAGATTGTTTCTTACTCATCCAACTGACTGCACCTCCAAATAGGTTAAACACATACCCACTTGTAGATCTTCTCTGATCCAGATCTCCAGCCTAGTCTGCATCAACACAGCCATGGATATCCAACACTCTGTCTAATCCTGGTCTTCCTTGGTAGCACAAACCATAATCACTAGTGCCACGCAAATACCTGAAAACCCGCTTCACTGCTGTCCAGTGCTCCTTCCCTGGTTTTGACATAAACCTGCTCAATACTCCCACTGCATGTGCAATGTCTGGTCTAATACAGACCATGGCATACATCAAGCTACCGACTGCACTTGCATATGGAACATGGGACATGTCCTCTTCCTCTTCTTGTGTCTTGGGACACTGTTCAGCAGATAACCTCACACCTACAGGATTAGGAACCTTCACCGGTTTACTATCCTGCATATTAAACCTCTGCAGTATTGTCTCGACATACTTCCTCTGGTTTAACCAGAGCTTCCTCTTTGCCCGATCTCTTTTAATTTCCATGCCCAAAATATAGTTTGCTGCACCGAGATCTTTCATGTCGAATTTGGAGGACAATTGGGTCTTCAAATCCTGGATAATTTCTTTGTCATTTCCAACCAGCAACATATCATCCACATACAAGACCAGATAAATAACACGGTCACCAATTAATTTAAAATACACACAATGATCTGCTTTGCTTCTGGTGAAGCCAAGTCCCCGTATAAATGTATCAAATTTCTGATACCACATCCTTGGTGACTGTTTTAACCCATACAGAGACTTCTTTAACTTGCATACTAGTTCTTTCTTACCCTTCACCGCAAAGCCTTCGGGTTGCTTCATGTAGATTTCCTCTTCCAAATCCCCGTGAAGAAATGTTGTCTTCACATCCATCTGTTCTACCTCAAAATCAAAAGTAGCAGCAACAGATAAAAGTAATCTAATAGAATTTACCTTGGCATCAGGAGAAAAAATATCACCGAAATCAATTCTCGGCACGTGGGAATAACCTTTTTCTACCAACCGAGCTTTGTATTTCTCCACCTTCCCTTCTAGATTTGTCTTCTTTTTGAACACCCATTTGCTGCCAATGGGTTTCCTTCTCGCCGGCAACTCCACCAGATCCCAAGCCTTATTTTTGTGCAAAGATGCCATTTCATCAACCATGGCCTCTTTCTAGAGTTTTTCGTCCTCTGAATCCACTGCTTCCTTCACAGTTCTGGGATCATCATCAGTAACAGACAAAGAAAATTTGAACAGAAAGCAGATGGACAATACCTTTCTGGCTGCCTTCTTTCTCGAACTTATCTTCTCACAGCCGGAGTTTGTGGCTCTTCATCTTCTGATTCCTCCTCTGCTACAGAGTCTGATTCTTCCTCCTTTAGTTCAAACTCTATTTTCACAGGTTCCTTTGGTTGGACTTCATGTTTGATAACATATTTCACCTCTCTTCTGAACACCACATCTCGGCTGTACACAACCTTCCTTGTTACTGGGTTCCAAAGCTTATAACCCTTTAAACCATCCTTATACCCAATAAAGATGCACTTTTCAATTTTACTATCCAACTTG